>CM075191.1:2680554-2700554 GCA_037577475.1 Chaunax sp. Z400 | reverse complement strand
ACATCACTCTGCATAAATTATTAAACTATTCCATTTCTATCCATTCTAATGTCAAACTAACCTTTTCACCTCCTTTGTCCTACATTAACTCTACAATTAGAAACTGCTTTGCACCTTAAATATATTTACATATAGTTTAGATCAGTCTAACAAAAGTTCACTGCAATGTGAACAACAGTTGGTGTGAGGTGGAGGCGTTACATCATCACTTTTTACATCACTGTCACAGAGAAGAAGGATCACATGATCACAGTATCTAAATAATGTATTTATGTTTTACTTTATCAATACTTTACAAGTTGGACCCTAGGAACGACTCATTTCTGTTTCAAGAAAAATTTCAGATGAAGCTCCAATCAGCATGAATCTGTCGCCACTAACAAATGAGAATAATCTCCACACTAATCTGTGAATTCAATTCTGTCGTTTGCACTTTTTTCAAAAGTGATATACTGAATAAATCAAAGAGACAAACAGAAAAAAAGCAACATTTTTCCACCCTGGTGGAAGAAACTGTTTAGATATTTAGCCTCAAAAATAACATATATTTTATATTTAAAACTGATGGTTAATTTCAACCACAACAACAAATAGGAGAGGCTGTTTTTCTTACCGGAGTCCCAGCTGTGAAAAATCTTTTCCTGATGAATCCATTCTGGTCCATATGTTTTCTTCTGTCCCATCTTCTCCTGCCTGCTGAGCTCCTCTTTTCCTGCAGCCTGCAGCTGATTTAAAGCTTTTCTGCCCTGCTCTGCTTCTGCTTCTGCACGGCAGGTTGTGTGTTTTTTACAAAGTGAGCTGCAGCCCGGCCGGAGCCTCCTGCATGACAACCTGGGATTTTATGCATCATGCTTTTTAATAAGCACCAACAACACAGACGAGAAGCCTCTCCAAACTTAACCCTCTTCCCTTCCAACACACACACACACACACACACACACACACCACTTTAGGCCGCCTGATCCCTGGATTTACAGGCTTAGTATTAAGAAAATACTCCTGCAATTTGGGATTAGACCCCAAAAACACAACAACAATGACTCCATCCATTTGATATCTTGATACTTGTGATCAATCGCTGCCTTTGTTGCCGTCGGCTACGGCCAATTTCTGTTGACACACAGAGGAAATGTGCAAAAAAAAAGAAGAAAAAAAAAGATTTCCTACATATTCAGATTCAGCTGGATTTAAAAACTGCCAGGATAAACTTCTCAGTTCCTGCAGAGGATTAAAATGAATGTTGGTGAACTTTTTAATTTCTTTACATATGAATTACTTCATTTTAGTATTTTTTGGTTATCATATATACATTATGTATGCATTTCTTCAATTATATGATAAAAAAATATCCTATACAAGTTTAGAAAATATATTTTTTATCAAAAGCTTGAGACACACTTTTTGTTTCCCATATCATAATTTAAATTCAAAGTTATAATAATGAATGACCTGCTTTCTCTTCTGAGCTGAATTATCTGGTTGATTTTTTATTCTGGGATGTGAATGTTTCCTGTATTATTTGACTGGAGGGAGTTTATCTGTGATATTTAGAGTAAAAACAAAGATAAGATGAAGCTTTTACTTTCATTTGTAGGCTAGGCCCGAAGGGATCCTGAAGTGACAACAGCAATAAAATATCCATTTGTTTGCCATCAGCCACGTTTTATGCTGACTGATTTTATTGAAAAACTTTTCCATTTTAATTTGTTCTCAATCCTCATAAGGAAAAGAATAAAGACGTGTGGTTCAACTTCTCTGTTAACAAAATAAAAATAACATTAATACAAACTCTCCATAATTGGCCTTCTGATTAAAATTAGCGTCTAAATCAAACATTTCTTGCTCACAACAGCCACGATTCTCCTTCAACTTTCTGACACCAGCGTTCCTATCGAGTCACGTGACGCCTGTTCCTCTCCAAAGGGGCGGGTGTTTCGGAGCCAAGCTCGCGGGTTGATTGGCGGTCCTCGGCGGTCATGAGGCCGCAGAGCGCTGTGATTGGCTGGCGGGACGTGCTTCCTCGACTCATAGAGACTCGGGCCTTAGACGAGCGTCAATCTTCATCCGTCAACACCGGCAGGAGAGAGTGCGAGCGCGGAAGAGTGAAAACATTTTTTAATTTCTGCTTTTACGTTTTGTCTTCCGACACCGGAGGGAGTTTGACAAGGAGCTGCTGATTTACTTTCAACCAGAAAACAATAAATCCTCCTTCATGTGGATATTTCTCCAACTCTGGATCTCATTAGTTCAACATTTAAACCTTTTTTAAAGGAAGTCATAAAAAGGTAAGACTCAACTGATTTTATTTACGTTTTATTTATCCTACCGATGCCCTTTTCTTTACTTACGTCACTGAAATCTTATTCAGGGCAACAACTTTTATAGGTTGCCTGTATATTTTTGTAGCTCAAAACGAGGAACAAAAACAAAAAGTTAAAATATGTGTTATATAGATTTAAATAGATTTTACAATAAAATATTATCAATTTGCTCTGTAGTATAAAATACTGGAAAAGAAAAATTAACGGCGCCTAATAAATGAAACCCGTGACTTTACTTGGTTTTGGTCTCCTTTACGTCCCTCCTGACCAGGCACTGCTGATAAGAGCCTCTCTGCTAATTGTCGGCCTGTAGATCTAATCTAAATTGTAATGGCCTTCATTTGCACACAGTTTTGACGCATTTGCATTGCGTGTTTCGGCTCCGTCCTGCGGTTATGGAAATGAGCGGAGCTTTCTGCGGACTGTTTACGCCTCAGTTCAGTTTCACCAGGAGGCCCTCGGCTCCTTTCACCGCAGAAAAGCTGCCATTAGTGTTAAATCTGAGCATTTACCTGCTGAAAGGACCCCAGTGGATTATGGAAATTCTTATCTAAATACATTGTCTTACACTAACAGTTCACAATTAAGGCAGTTTATTAAGGCGTCGAGGCTCTGCAGGCCTGTTTTTCTCTACAGATTCTTCTTTTTACACTCAAAATATTATAAGTCGTTACCTTTAACTCCATACATGTCATTTTATTTAATTCTATTCATGAACCAGCTTTCATTTAGATTCATCATGTGACACTTTAAGTTCATCATCCCAAACAGAATTATCTTCTCACACAAAAAAAAAAGAACTGAGTAGAAATAAACACATTTTATTATATTAAATACAAAAATAACCAGCAGGTGTTGGAATAAGTAAATAAATATAGTAAATTATTCTAACACATAAACAGCCCCATATAACCCATGTGTAGCAATAAACCCTTTATAGGAATATTTAATGGCATCAAGAGTTCATTTTTAAATTTTAGGCTTTTCGTATAGAATAAATAATGATTGAATAATTTTACAGACAGTTTCTTCTGTGTCTCCACAGGTTGATTTAATTGCGACCTATTGAATTAATTAAAACGTAATGCGGATGGAATCATGAGAAAAGCAGCATCAGACCGAGACGTTTTCACCTTTAATTATTTCTTCACTGTGCCGAGACTGACAGCAGGGATGTAATCAGTGATTAGTCTTTACTCATCTGTACTGGAAACAGAAAAGTTTCCACGAAACAAAGCTGTCTAGTTCTTCTTCGTCTTCTATCCTAATTTGCACTTATTTAAATTAAACTTGTAAACACACAGAATGTAGAAGAGAATGAGACATTTTACATTTACAGTGTTTTCAATTGCGACAGGCCTCGAAAAGTATAGTTTTAAATCAAATTTAAGTGTTGCCAGTATTAGTGTGACTTTTCACTGACGCAGAATGTTTTATAACGCAGACTTTTTATCATTAAATACTGGATTTACAAACCCAAACTTATCGCGCTGCTTCCTCCCGCAGTAGTCGACTTTAACACCGGGGACCTGAGCACCTGAACACCGGCAGAGCCGCATCTTTCCGCCAGTCCGGACTCCGGTCTCCCCGTCGTGTTTCGAGCATGATGTCTTACCTCAAACAGGCCCCGTACGGGATGAACGGACTGGGCCTGAGCGGAGCTGCTATGGACCTGCTGCACCCTTCTGTGGGCTACCCAGGTACGGAGACTCACCGTGTACCCCTAAAACCACAGGAGTACTTCTGCTAATAACAGCAGGCATGAAGTGTTTCACAATCCAAACATTTCTGTGACATTCAAGTTGTATTTTAACATCTGTTCCTCATTAGTGAGAGAATATTAATATTTTATATTCTTCTTCTCCGATTGACAAAAAGGTCAAATTGGATCAAATCAGAAGAAGTTTAAAAGTAACTTTATCAGCCGGAGAAACAGACACGTGATGATCGAAACTAAAAGTTTGCGGATACTTCTGCGCATTAGTTTTCGCCTTATTTTAATATTTATGCATCTATCTCTCATTTGTCCTGAACGTCCAAAATGTTTAAAACTCTGGAAAACGTCACGAAATTTTGGGATTTACGCCAATTAAAATGTGAAACAAGAGAGCAGATATCTCCGGGCTCAGGGTCACCTGCATTATTCAGTTTGTACTGTTTTTAAAGAGTCCTTTCTGAACTTCTTTCCTTCAGCCAACCCGCGGAAGCAGCGCCGGGAGCGAACCACCTTCACCCGGACGCAGCTGGACATCCTGGAGTCGTTGTTCGCCAAGACGCGCTACCCAGACATCTTCATGAGGGAGGAGGTGGCGCTGAAAATCAACCTGCCGGAGTCCAGAGTGCAGGTGAGGAACTCCGTCTGTCTCCTTTACGCACAGCACACAGGCAGCATTTAACCGTAAAAGGAAATCAGGATGTTTGGGGTCTATTTAGGAGAATAAGTATTGTTCACTGTTCATTTAAGTCTATTTAGGCTAAAGTTTGGTATAAAAATCAGACATTAAAGAAAAGCCAGAAATCACACCACAGGTTTCTTGAAGTGTGATTTGATCTAATTTACCAAATATCAGCGTCCTCAAAGATGCATGTTGGACTTTTTAATTTCCATGTCAGGACTGTTCAGTTAACTCCTGCAGAAGTTCAGCTGTTACTGATCAGGTAGAGACAAGTCTTAAATGAGAGTGTTCATGATGGCGGCTGCTGCTTCACTACTATCAAAATATTCTATTTTACAGTCATTCATTCACAGCAGCTGTATTTGTAGTTTCTTACTGTATTTTAAAATTACAGTATGTTACTAGAAATAAATACATTTAATTACTGTATTCCTGTAAATGTACCACATGATACTGGTTGTTGTCAGTAAATATATTTACAGTGGTAAAAATGGTAAATGGTTGGTGTTTAAATAGCACCTTTGTGTCTGACTGACTTTACAACAGAGTCACCCACACACCAATTCTAACCTGTGGCCCTCAGGGGCCAAATCACCAACGTCCCAATGAGTGACTGATACCTCCTGAGCCACAGCTTTCCTAAACCGCTAAATCATACTACTTATAATACAAGGTTTAAAAATAATAATAACTAATACTCTTTGACAAAGATAACAATCTGCCGTTTCCTAACATTTAGTTATGTATTTATTCCTCAGTGGAGGCTCAGCTCCGGACATCTGAGCCAAAAGGCTGAGCAGGTCGCAGCCTGTCGGATTTATTTTCAAATTTTAGCTCCCAACACTTTTCCTCCACCTTCCCATGATGCTCTGCTGTTAAAAGTTTACATTCCTGTATATTATTTCTACTATACATTTTAGTTTGCAGCGTGTGACTGAATGGCAGAAGAATACTGTTTAGGCTTCAGTGTGAAGCCTAAACCAGCCTTTACAGTGTACCATCAGCTCAGTGGGAGGAAGAAGCAGACATGAACCATTATTATCACATTTATAATTATAGACTCATTTCTGATTATCTGCTGTATCAATAAATGTTTGAAGTATACTTGCCTGGTTATTAAGATAAAGTTAGAGCTGCTGCAATACTTCTGACTACTTAAACATAATTCTGCTAATAATTAGTGTTCATATTTCACAATCATTAAATATGTTATATTAACTCCAGTACATTATGTACAGAAAAATATTAAGAACCTGACAATAAATGTGTGTTTTTGTCTCGCAAGTATGAAAATTTGCAACAACCACTTTCTGGTTTCTAGTGACATATTGACAATATTACATTATATATTTAAAATATTACTATTACTATTAAATATTAAAATATTATTAAAATATTGAGTCACGTCTGTAAAATAAAAAAACGGCTCCATTTAAACTAAACAAAAGGAAATCACAAATAAAAATGACATAAACAGCAAACACCAGAAACAAATGTAATTTATGAAATGAATATGAAGAAATTAATATTATCAGCATAAAGTTATATCATTACGTGTTTCAGTTCATTTGCTTACCTGACGTTGCTCCTCCTGTGATGGGACTGTAGCACATGTGCATAATGATATACTGTAGTAGTCTAGTAGAAGGAATCTTACACTTCCTAAAAAGTTATGAATTGTTCCATTTCATTAAAACCCATTTAAATGTACTGTATATAAATGAGCACATTGTAATTCTTCTTGTCTAACTATCCTTTTCTTAAGGAAATGTTTGATTCCAACAGGTCAAAATACTTCAGATATTAAAGGGTCAGTTCAACAAAATCACAACAACAAAAAAATTAGATTTTATGTGTCCACGTTTTAAAATTTGCCTCTTTCCAGAAGGTTTCCCCATATATGGAACTACTTGTACTGAAGAAATAGTCCCTAGCTTTGTACAGTGCTTTGTAATCTGTGGATTGACAAGGACACTACTTGAAATTTAGTTCATCTCTATTCATAAATACAACAATTTGATGATATATATTATTTTAATTTGGTTTAATTGTGATTTATCCCAAAGAAACACACAGATTCACAGGTTGTGGATATGAACTACTTTTTTCTTGTTTGGTATTGTTGTCATTCAGCTAAAAACTAAAGGAGAATAATTTGTTTACTTCCATCCCCGAGGAACAGAATGAGAGGATGTGATGTTTGTGGTCGTAGTTTTTTTTACATGTTCTGTAGTAAAACATCTAAAAATCACATTTTTTAACCATATATGGTCTCGTCTCATTTTAGTCAGTTTAATTTAGAAGAGGCCACAGAGAGTCTCTGGATAAACTGCAGCTCCTTATGAGCAGCCAGCAGTAAAGGTCATAGGTCGGAGCCCCACAGTAGCATCATGTGAAGTGTTCAGACATCGACATCAGAAGACGTCCTGTCAGCGCCGTCAGGTTCTGCTGTTTGTTGACCTTTGACCTCTCCTCCCTCCTCAGGTCTGGTTTAAAAACAGACGGGCCAAGTGTCGGCAGCAGCAGCAGAGCAGCAGCAGCGCCAAAGTTAAACCAATGAAGAAGAAGTCATCGCCGACCAGAGAAAGTCCCGGGTCAGAGAGCAGTGGTCAGTTCACCCCGCCTGTAGTGTCCAGCTCCTCCTCCTCCATGTCCTCCTCTACATCCTCCTCCTCCTCCTCCATCTCCTCTGGTCTTGGTGGTCCTGGTCTGATCAGCACCTCTACCTCCATCACCGCCCCAGTGTCGTCTATCTGGAGTCCGGCGCCCATCTCCCCGGCTCCAGCGCCGGCTACGCTGCCTGACCCCGCTGCCCCCACCAGCGCCTCCTGCATGCAGCGCTCTGTCTCGTCCTCCGCCACCGGTGGAACGCCCTCCTACCCGGTGTCCTACAGCCAAACGGCAGCGGCCTACAGCCAGGGTTACCCAGCCTCGGCATCAGGCTCCTACTTCGGCGGCGTGGACTGTGGCTCCTACCTGGCCCCTATGCACTCCCACCACCACCCGCACCAGCTTAGCCCCATGACAGGTAGCTCTATGTCGGGACACCCACACCACCACATCGGCCAAACTTCAGGGCACCACCACCATCACCACCATCCGCCACACCACCACCAGGCATACAGTGGTCCCGGCCTCGCCTTCAACTCCACAGATTGTCTGGATTACAAAGAGCAGACAGCGGCGTCGGCCTGGAAACTCAACTTCAACGCCTCCGATTGTTTGGACTACAAAGACCAGGCCACATGGCGTTTCCAAGTGCTGTGATTTCCTGTTTCTCTTCTTCTCTGTGTACAAAAAACTTGACAGAAACGACGCACAGCTTTGTTTGTATCGGCGGATTGACTCGTCTGGGATTATTTTTCTACTCCAGAACTGGAGAGAAACCGACCCGCCTTTAAAAGGCCTGTCATACTGAAACATTAGTGGAAGCTGCAACATCTGATCAGGATTACTCTCCAAAACCGACTTCGACAGTAAATCACCCATCAGACTCTTGTGTGGGCTTTTTCTGAAACTTTTCATAAACACGATGCTGCTATAATTTTCAGGTTGTTCATTCCTGATTTCCAACTTGAAAACTTGAACGCGTCGTCTAGCCTGTCGTACTTTGAAGACTGAATTGCAGCACTTGTTTTATAAGGTGAAAGATTTTGCTAATTGTGTTTTTGCAGAGGACAGAAAATTTAAAAAAAAATGGAATTAGACACACAATGTCAGTATTCCATTGAAATATGAGATGTACATTGGTGTCTTTATAATAAAGTCTTGTTAAAACGTGAGCAGTCCACAGAAAAGTTCATTCCTACGAAGATCAACGGGTCTCGTCAGTCACTATAAACTTATACCACTTTAAACATTATTATTGATCAGAAACTAGCTCTGCAGGTTTGTGTCCATGACAGCAGGAGCTCACATCTGATTGGTTACTTCTCTTTGTCTCGTACGCTGAACCACATACACACCTGGGAACTGCCTGGAGTCTGATCTGATGAGCAGCTCCACTGAAACACTTCAGGGATTAAATACTCCATCAAGAGAAAATCTGTTTTTAATAAGTTTGACTGGTAAACTTTGACAGATGCTGCCTCTAGCAGTGCTGATGGAGGAAGACATCAAAGCTTATTAGCTGTGTGCCTCATTTTATTTGACCTTTGACCTTTTGAATAAACTGGGCTGATTTATGATTTTATTGAGCTGAACATCACTCCACCAGGGCAGCTCAGTTTCCTCATGATGTCACCATAAACCATCAGTCCCCTGATAGGTTGACCCTCATCATGTGACTCCTGGACCATGAAAACCTGCCTCTAGAATCTGGATCACATCGGTATCATTATTAGTTTGACAGTTATTCTAGAAAAACTAGACTTCCCTAATGATGGTTTTCCTCAGGATCAAGATAAATTTGACTCAAAACTGAATCAGCACAGTTTCGATCTGATGTCAGG
This sequence comes from Chaunax sp. Z400, assembly GCA_037577475.1. NCBI lineage: Eukaryota > Metazoa > Chordata > Actinopteri > Lophiiformes > Chaunacidae > Chaunax > Chaunax sp. Z400. The sequence continues at coordinate 2,691,386 of CM075191.1, read as the reverse complement.
TCAGTCTGGATCATTATTATTTGTCAGCCCTATAAATTTAAACATTCTGGATCACCAGATCCAGAATATGACTTGGATCCAGATCAGACTCTGATGTGTGCTAGATCTTATGGTGATGTCATCGTGTCCTTTTTGTCTAATCATTGTAGACATTATCCAGGAAGTTAGAAGACAAAATCTGGTAATTGTCCCACAATAAAGAATCCTTTAAAAACATTCTGGATCCAGATGATGGTGCGGATCAGCACCAGAATGTGATGGATTGGTCCCTGGACTGTACCCTACCTCTACTAAGTATGTAATCAGCGCAGCCGGGCGGGGGGGCAAAGACTAATGGAACCATCTAGTAGCTGGTCCGACCTGGGTATGGGGGCCAAAGACTAACGGAACCATCTAGTAGCTGGTCCGATCTGGGTATGGGGGCCACAGACTAACGGAACCATCTAGTAGCTGGTCTTACCTGGGTATAGGGGACATAGACTAATGGAACCATCTAGTAGCTGGTCTGACCTGGGTATAGGGGCCAAAGACTAATGGAACCATCTAGTATCTGGTTCCGTCTGAAGGTTCCTCAGGATATCTGGAGCTCAGAGTTTCAGTTTTATCTGGTAAACCAATGATTAGAGGTTTTGGGGCTGAAACCATCTCAACCTGTTGTCAGACTTTAAATGGGTAAGAAGCTCGCTGACTTGGAGGTGGGCGTGGTTCAAAATAAATCAGCCAATCAGAACATGTTCCATGTCTGGACGTATTCTTTAAAGTGACATCATCAGACCAGACACTTTGTGCAAAGCTGCATTCTGAATCATTCAATCTGTTTTTATCAGATCATGATCAGATAAATCTGATGTGGAATCAGTGAAATCAGAGGAAAATGATAAAAATATTGGTTTGGTCTGAAATGTTAATAATAACCTGATGTCTTAGAAAAGACTCAAATGTCAACACTTTTATTAAACCAGACTAAAATACTGATGGTTTTCTTTGACTACAATAAAACTAAAATGTTCAGACTTTTAGTGCCTAAAACTGGACTAAAAAGATTGTTTTGTGTCACATTTATATTTAGACTCTCGTCTGAAACTTATGTTATTTGAAACCAAAATCAAAAATAAACTGAGATCAAAGGTCACCTGAACAGTCATGTGCCGTCATCCTTTCCTGCACGTCCAAAAATAATAAAATACAGACAATAAATGAAAGCTTAAAATCTGTCAAATGAAACATGAAATGTTCTTCAAATTTATTTATTTATTTATTTAGTTAGTTAGTTAGTTAGTTCAGGTCACGTTAATATTGTGTTTTTTTAATTCAAACAAACTTTAAGTACAGTCCATTCACCATGATGATGTTGCTTTATTCAGATCTGCCTCATGCCAAATGCATAACCCCACCTGATTGGTTGACCCTGTGAACCTCTTACATTAGGAGTCATGTGTTTATCATCAGCAGATTTTCCATAATGGAGGATCTGGATCTATTTTTGGTCTTAATAGAACTTCTTACCTTCAGAGACACATAAATCCATAAATATAACATAAATCTCAGCTACCTATAGGTGGCAGTGTCAGGTCTCTGCCCTGTCTGTTACTGTGACCCAACACATACTGACCCCCTTCACATAGAGGTTTAATCTAACAGATCCACATAGAGGAGGAACATCAGGAGTTAACCATACCTGGTTAATCTTGTTTTGATTGGCTGATTATTATTATTTGTCATGATATTGGCAGAATGTTAAAAAAAAAGATCTGATCTCGCAAAGTTGAAGGAAGAAAAACAGAATCCATAAGAGCCACGGCGACAAAAAATGTCATCAAAATATGTTGACGACTTTTTGAGATATCGCAAACAAATAAATAAATAATTAAACAAACAAGCATGACCAGCGGCTCTAGAGGCCTGTTGTTCACATCAGTAACGTCTCTAAACAGAGCTATAATCACAGCTATACTTTTAATTCTGATCGGTTATGTCTGTGATCACATCTTGAAAATGCTGCTCCTACCATCAGCTGTAGGAGAGATGCTGCAGAAGGTGTACCCAAGACGTCCAGAAGGTGACGGAACCCAGAGGAATATCCAAACAGCTCGTCAATAATCAAACCTTCCTCCCCACAGAGGGGGAGTCACAGCCGGCGGGTTAGCAAACATGTACGCTGGCATCCCCGCTGTTTGATTGGCCGTGTCGACAGTCGTGTACGACTCATTTGATCCAAGCAAAAAAGGGACAAATCACGATTTTAATTAACAGCAGCCCGGCTTCCTCACAGCAGCTGGACAAACAGTTTTGGGTAAACATGGCGTCCGTGTGTTTGCCCGCTCCTCGTCCTGCTGGGCTTCACCAGGCAAACACGAGCCGGGGTTTAGGGCGAACTAATCTTCAGGCCATGTTCAGAGAAAGGACGCTCCTCTCTGAGCAGCTGTTCTGGATGTCTCTTTATCCCGCCTGCCTCCCCCCCGGGGGCACCCACCTTTATTCCTCATCTTTGTAGTGACAAAGTGATTCGGCTTTTTGGCTTCTCACTGTTCCAGAGAGCCGCTGTCAGAAATGCTTTGTGTTCTCCAGGGATCACCTCACTTCTCCTGATGAGACCACGTTTCAGGGTCGCTCCTGTAGAAGCAGAGGCCCCTCCTGTCCTCAGAATAAACAGTTCACAGAGGATGTAATGAACAAATCAGCATCCTGGGCAACATGAGGACCTGCTGATCCAACCGAACCATGACTGGACATTAGTGTCCAGTTGTGGAGGTGGAGGAAGGCCAGAATCCCATTAGCTCTGTCATTGTGTCTGTGATGACAGACAGGAAACCAAACTGTGTGCTTGTGATAAATAACAAGTCAACACTTTTGGAGGAACATTTATTCAGCAGACTGTCCATGTGTTGATTAGCGTAGCTTAGCACAAACATTGGAAGCATTGTGAAATTCCTAACCTAGCTCCATCAAAAAATCCACCTCCCTGTCTGATTTATATAGCTTTTTAGCTAACTAGTCACCAATCGTAGCTTTGGAGTTGAAGAAACGCTAAAAGCTTTGTAGCTCCACAACTCAAACAACAGGTTCACCGTCAGATAATGACATCGTTAATATCCCCCGCCATGAATGAAGAGAAGAGGGGCAGGAGGAGTGAATACCATTCGTCGGTCCGTCACGTTTCTCGAGCATAACTCAAAAACTGTTTGATATTTTTTCATGAAACTTTCTACACACAACAGCAAAGTACTGAAATGGTGCTTTTTGCAATTTAGGGATTTTTGTTGTTTTTATTTTTTCTGTTTCCATGGTTACAAGTTGGACTTAGTCTCATTCTGTGAGTGAGATTTGTCTCAGACGAAGGTTCCCGCAGCATAACTCAAAAACTTCAATATTTTTTCATGGGAATTTCAAGCATTTCATTCATTTTTATTATTTTGAAAATATAATTTTTCTCAGATATAAAATTAACAAGAGTTGTACAACGTAAATAAGTTTTCTCCGTCTTTCCTGAATGAAATGTACCCATGGTGGAGGACCAGAGCATCTCATTCTAGCTGAATATGAGTTAAACATGGGTAACGTCTTTGTGTTGGTCATCCTGTGCATGAGCGTGATATCATCCTCTTCCATCCTTATTTAAAGTCCATCTACTCTCCTTCCTTCCACCATATTGGTTGAAACTGTTCACCTGTGCACTCAGTGCTATAATATGATTGGCTGGTTTCCCAGTCCGGCTGGAATAAAGCAGCTAATTGGCTTTTTGAGGGAAGGGACAGGATTTATAGACGTGATATCTGCCAATACAGACTTTTCTATTCAGAATGCTGGTTTGTCTTCAGTCATATAACATCTCTGGTCCCACCTACTGTTAGTGTGCAAACATGGCTGGTCTGAACCGATACTCCCCTCATCTATAAGTCTTTTTTGTCTTAAGTCTCTTTTGTCATCTTCTTGGTTTTTGCTGCCTCAAGTTTCTTCTTTTTCACATCTGCTGCTGTCGCCATGACGGCGTCGCTTTACTTACATCGGCCTCATTCCAAATGAAGTAACACCACCTAACTGAAACCTATTCCTAGCAGGAGGAGTCATGTGTCTATTACCAGTAGTTTATGAGTTATCAACTAAAATCTGAATTTCCAGGGGAAGAGGAGGAGAGACCTGGAGAGGACACGAGGACCGGAGCCAGACGGCCTGAAACAGCTTTGACTTCACATACCTCCGACTTCCTGTAGTGTTCATGGTCTTTGTTCACATGCCACAGCAAGATTTCATAAAGCCACACAGGATCAGCTGACTTCTCACATTCTTGTGACTTTGTTACCCACGGCACAAAGCCGAAGAAAACCAAGGAGGGTCTAAAGCAGAAGAAGAAGATGAAGTTTTTCTGCTGCCACAAAGCCCATAAAGATGGAACTGAAAGATCAGAACCACCGTAGGATCGACTGAACAAGAAAACTAGAGAAAACAATGATTTCCTCCTCAGGAAGCCTCACATTAATTACAACTGACATTGTTAATCCGATATACTGGAGAGTTATTAAATATTCTAGAATGGTAGGATTTCAGATGTTTGGGCAGACCTCAATCCATGACTACAGCCTTACAGCCACATGTACTACAAATACTATATATACTACATATACTGTATATACTATATATTCTATATATACTACATATGCTACACATACTACATATACTACATATACTACTATATACTACATATACTGTATATACTATATATACTGTATATACTATATACTATATATACTACATATACTGTATATACTATATATACTACATATGCTACATACAACATATACTTCATATGCTACATATGCTACACATGCTACACATACCACATATGCTACATATGCTACATATACTACATATGCTACATATGCTACATATACTACATATGCTACATTTGCTACATATGCTACATATACTACATATGCTACATATGCTACATATGCTACATATGCTACATATACTACATATGCTACATATGTTACATATACTACATATGCTACATATACTACATATGCTACATATACTACATATGCTACATATGCTACATATGCTACATATGTTACATATACTACATATGCTATATATACTACATATGCTACATATGCTATATATACTACATATGCTACATATGCTACATATGCTACATATACTACATATGCTACATATGCTACATATACTACATATGCTACATATGCCACATATGCTACATATGCTACATATGCTACATATGCTATATATACTACATATGCTACATATGTACATTTGCTACATATGCTACATATGCTACATATACTACATATGCTACATATGTTACATATACTACATATGCTACATATGCTACATATGCTACATATGCTACATATACTACATATGCTACATATGCTACATATGCTACATATACTACATATGCTCCAGTCTGAACAGTTAACCATGCAGATGAACTAATAAACAAAAGGAGTCAAGATATGGTGTACCCCCCCACCAGCCCCTGGAAAATCACAGTTTCGGTTTAGCAGTCAGTCAGAAATAAATATTAAAATGATGCTAATAAGCTACATGTATGTAAACATTAGTAAAGGAAGAAAACACAGTTTACAAGATGTGCTTCCAGACAAACCTTAGTCTTTCCTAACAACAGGTACATGTTGTGTCCAAGGAATCACCAAAAATAATAATTGTAAAAATTCTTTAGTAGCAAAAGGCAGGACTCAGCATATGGTTCAAGTTTATCATAGTTTACAACCCAAGTTTAACATTTTTCACCAAAATGAGAAAAATAAGAATGTTGAATGTCCTAAAAGGCTCCAATCTTTCATACGTTTGATGTGTTTGCTAAGTTTCTTTAAAAAACATATTATATGGATTTTTGAGCTATGTCCCAGACAAAAAACGTGTAATGCAAGAGGAAACATAAATAAATGACTTATTTTATTTTTAAATTAAGACTCTAAAGATCCTTTTTCTACGTCCAAGACAACGACAAGCAGCAGTGGATTGAGAACGCTGAACAACTGAAGTCAGAAACAATACATAAAATTCTTTTAACCAACAGTTGTTTCTCTCTGTCAGTCAGACAGATGACGTTAATAATGTTATTGATCACTTTAACTAGATGTGTCGTGTTTTCTATGTGCATCAGTCAAAAGATAAAATCAATGTGCTGGAAAAGTGTGTAAAGGGGGAATGATGATTTATGAATGTGAACAGTTTCATGTGGAAATCCCTTCCTGCATGGCGGTAAATAGATTACGATACAGTGAAGGATTAGGGACTGCCTCGCCGCCGGCCCACTAATCCTGAGCAGACTGTCAGCAGCCCCGACATGTCCAGGACTCCTTCTGCACAAAATGGCTCCTCGGCTGTTTAAGAGACACACACACACCCCCCCCACCGGCTCCTGCAACATGAATATTCCTATCAGGACCGGGAAAGACAATAACGGCCGTCATCAAAGGAGGAGATTAGATGCTGTGAGAGACAAAACCAAACTCTTTGAACCGAAGTCGATTCACATTCCAGAAACTTCTTCGGCCGGAGAAAGTTTGTCTTTAAAAACCTTGTGTCAAATTTTGAGTTTACAAAGCGTCTTTTAGGTTCTGCAGCCTGTCTGCCATCTTTGTAGTTTTTGTGACACCATTACTGATATTTATCGTCTGGATTTGCCATCAAGGTGAAGTGTTTTATTTTTAGGATGTTGAAGCTAAAACTGCAGTTTTCAGTGTTTCCTTTTATTCTGATCAGGGTAGAAAATCCTCATTACATCACATGATCATAAAACTCAACGGGAACCAGACTGATTAAATTGTTTTATTTGCAGTTTTTAAACTCCCCATAAACACAATATGAAGATCAGTTAAATCACGTAAATCTGGGTAGGCAGTCAAATTTGGTAGAAGAAAGCAGCATGAGCCAATAAAGAAGCCATAAAATGTTGGTGGAAGCCATGATAGAGCAACGGGTTCAGGACTTTTTCATACCCTTCTTTAAGGGTGGGGTGTTTAATGAGATTTTATTATGCAAAATTACTGAAAAGATTTCCTTGAAATTTGGTAGAAGGAAGGAACATGAGCCGGGAAAGAAGCCAGAGGAACAGGATTTTTTTAAAACTTAAAAGTTTTTGGGACTTTTTTCCTGATTACACAAAAACTACAGGACAGATTTCCACTTATCTTTGTGTAGGAAGAAACCATTACATTTTGGTGCAGATCCATTATTTGTTTTTATACCTATTCCCAAAAACATAGCAGTTTTTCAACATTTTCTCTAATTATGCAAAAACATACTGAACTGATTTCAACCAACCTTTGTGGAGGGGTGGAGCGCAGCTCAGGGCTAGAAATGAATTTGTTTTATTTGATAGGGACGGATAGAGCACTCATAGACAAACTGATTAAAGCTGATATATTCAATACCTATCTGCAGCTCAGAGAATGAAGCAGTGAGAACAATAAATCATTATTACTACTTAATAAATCATTTACCTATAGTTTATAGATCAGCTGGTTGGACAGCATCATAACTTACCCTCCAGATGAGACATTTCCATTTTCAATAGGATACATTTTTTAAATTTGTTTATTAATTCTAAACTATTCAATAATAATAACAATAATGATAAATCTGGTGTTTCTATTTTTATATCCAAGGCTACCTGCCTTCACCGTCGCTAACTAAAAAGGGCTAACTTACGTTAATAAAGCGACTCATACGTATGAATGTATTTTTTTACAAGAAGATTAAGTATTACTTGTTTACATGTGCTGTGTGTTTACATTTATATTGTTATGTTGTGTTATTTATGTTTTCACAGTAACATCAATATTTTCAGTGAATATGTTTTTTCAGGTAGTAAATGTAAATTGGTGGGAAATTAATTAATTAATAATTAATAATATTAAATAATTAATTAATTTGTGTTTTTGAAAAAGAGGTTATGCTTCAACAATGGGATTCTTAGTGGAGTGCTAAACCCAAAATCCAGTGAGCTTATTCCAAAAAATTGAAAAGGCAGCACATCTCAAGTCTTCAAGTCAAGGAGGACAAAATACTCACATTTCACTTATTTATTTGGCTCACATCATAATGAACTAACACTTACGCGTTTCAGCCTTCATCAGAGCGTTTGCAGTACTGTGCAGGTTCAGTTTGGTAATATACACACAAGGGCAGAGAAATTTTTTTTTTTTTTAGTCAAATTAATTAATTTGTTCCAAGTATTCCTCTATATAGAACTCCAGTCTGATAAACAAGCAAGGGAAACTAAAAAGGTCACCCCTCAGTGGACAGACTCCCTCCCCTGGGTGTGACTCAAATGCAAAATTTACCCAAAACTTAAATGTAAATTAAAAAATTAAAATTAAAAAAATGGGAGGCACAAGGACACGCCCCTGCCTTTCTGCCGCTGGGACTTCCTGTTGTGTCGCTGGGGGTTTCGGTTTGGGGGGATGCTACTCACCCATCCAGTGCCTGGATCCAGCGTCACCCCTCATCGCTGTATGAAGAGATTGTTGCAATTGGTATTTTCATCATTATTATTATTATTAATGGTAGTAACAATCATAATATATTATTATTATCAGATATATCAGCTATGGTATGTTGTATTATACTATATTATATTATATTATATTATATTATAGTGTCTCACACACACACACACACACACACACACACACACACACACACACACACACACACACTACCCAGTTGTGTGTATGTAATTGTCTGTCTGTCTGTTTATTATGCCTTTTCTGTGTCACTCTTGTTTCTGTCATGTATTGCACACATATGTCACCAATAGATAAAATAAAATAAAATAAAAATTGTACTTCAGGGTACTTCGATTGTTTTGGGTGATTTTTTTGGTTGTTTGTTTTTACTGCTGTACAGTATTTATATTAAAAGCTACTTTAAACTTACTACATCTGTGTGTAATTTATATTTGCTGAACTATATTTATTTTACAACTTTGCTTACAAGTTAAATGTATATAACACTTCTGTACTTTTGAAATGTAATGGAGTATTTTAATTTGTAATCAAGTAAAGGACCCAAGTACTTCTTCACCACTGTATGCATGAAGATATAGTTGTGATTTATAAAAATGACTCTTCATCCATCCTCTGACTGACTTCAGGTCTGTGTCGAAGGTTGAGATCAGCCTTTGATTAATTAATCAACCAATAATTGATCCTGTTTGTGACCCTTATCACTATGTTGAAAATCTATATTCAGCAGATCAGAGGCTGAAGACACTGATCAGCTGATATCTGATGTAAATATAAACACGACTCTCCTGGTGTTTCCTGTTTCTCTGCTCCTTCAAACTAAACTGCCCTCAGGACAGTGATCCTCTAGAACCATAGTGTGCATACCATAAAGGAGATCCTGCAGAACTGGAGTGCATCTTGTTTTCAGGTTACTCCGTTTGATGTATTTGCTTTCCGAGTGCCTCTCAGGTCTGAGGCCGGGGTGGCTGAAGCGGGGGCCTCTCCTTGAAACAAACGGCGATAGGGAATCTCTTTGTCGGGGCCGTGCCTAAGCCTAATCTAATGATTCAGATGACTGGGGGCCGTACTTAGTCGTACAGCCACTGGCTCGCTTCAAACAAGCCGCTACGGGTGGAAGTTTCCCAAGGATTAACACTTAAGAAGCAGTGGAGGAAAAAGAAAAGAGAGAGCCGGTGCCTTCCAGGGACTCCACATTAAGTCGAGTCTTGGAGTGCCAAAGAGGAATGTGTTTCTGCTGAGCTCTGATCCAGGTCTGCTTCAGCACTAATGGAAAAACTGGCCTCGGACGTTTGATCTGTGACTTCTTACTGAACAGAGACTTGGTGATGTGATTTAATTCCCTCTCTGGTGGAATGCGACTGACGGAGGTCTTGGCACAAGACGCTTTTTCTGCTAATATTTAATCGGGTTTTTTTTTAAAAGAAGTGTCAAAATCTTTTTTGATTAGACATCAAAAATCAAGGCTCTGAATTTTTATTTTTCCAAGCCAACACCTCAAAAGAACAAACAACAAAGCAAAGAGCCAAAGTGTAATTTAAGATGGCAGAAAGTATTTAAGACACTCATGGGAAGCAAAACCTGTTTCAGTTCATCATAGGGTGTTTTAGCTTTGTCACAATTAACGCAGCTTTTTCTCTCCACTCAGCAATAATCCCCACTTACATAGAAACAAATCAGCTGCAAGCTTTTGGTGTGGATCTGATTCCTGTATCCCAAAATAGTCAAAACTGTCCTCCCAAGAAAATCAACAGAATCAGGAAAATATATTAAGATTAAATGTCTATTTATTCAATCATATCACATCAATAAATCTGTAATGTTCACATGTTTTTAGCCGCCTACCAAATGACCACAGCTGGAGGCGATGAACTGGGTCATTAATGGTTGGGACTTTTTATTTTGTCTTTGTGGAACCAAAAGCACATATTTTGAATGTCATGTTGGGAGATTGTTTCAGCCGTGTTTGTGGCTGATAAAGCGAATATTTTGAACAAGATGTAGAGCCGTGTTTTAGGCAGCTATGGTGGAACCTTTGACCATCACGTTGGAGGATATTTCTATTTGTGGGGAGACAGAAAGAAATTTACAGCCTGTTTGTGGAAACAAAATCAGGTATTTTATGGCAAAACATGATCTTCTCCTAATCTTAACCAAGTGTTTCTGTGCCTGAACCCAACCAGACTTTGGGTTGACGTTTTTCTACATTCAGCTTGAGGAGAAACCCCTCGAGTGGGCAGAAGAAGTAAAGTGATGTTATTAAGGAGGAGTTTGGAATTGGGCCAGTGAAGGCCAGACATCGTCTTCCTCAGAAGA
>CM075191.1:2620554-2673054 GCA_037577475.1 Chaunax sp. Z400 | reverse complement strand
TGTTGTTGTTGTTGTTGTTATTTTTGTTGTTGTTATTGTTAGTATTATTATTTAAGTTGACACTTTTTCCAAATACTTTTCGCGCATGTAAATTGTGCGGTATAATAATTATTGTCTTTTAGTTTTGTCTATCTGCTTTTTTTTGTTTTTTTTGTTTGTGTTTTATTTTTTACATGTTCGAAATGAAGAGAAATCAAATCAAATCAAATCAAATCAAATTGTTAGTATTATTTTTGTTAGTATTATCATTGTTATTATTATTGTTAGTATATAATTATTATTATTATTGTTAGTATTATCATTGTTATTATTATTGTTAGTATATAATTATTATTATTATTGTTAGTATTATCATTGTGAATATTATTGTTAGTTTAGTATTATTATATTAGCAGTAGTAGTAGTATTAATTTATTATTATTATTATCATTATTATTGTTAGTATTATTATTGTTAGTATTATTATTGTTAGTATTATTATTATTAGCAGTAGTAGTAGTAGTAGTAGTACTAGTAGTAGTAGTATTGGATGTTTTTTTTGTAAGACATTTTCCAAACGTTCTACCTTTATTTGTTTTTTTGTATGTTTTACATCATCCAGCCTTTTTTCTTTCCCTTCTGTCGTCATTCGTTCCTCACTAAATTCCATACTTTTTTCTATAATGCGTCACTCGTTACAATAAATATTTTCTATTTAATATCTTTATTGATGGTTAACAAAGTCTTTACTAATGCTTTATAGATCAGTTCTAAACACATAGTATAAAAACCTCATTAGTTCATCAGCAGACCTCCAATAGATAAGTTATATAAGCTTTTCAACTCGATAACATTTATAATAAATAAATGTTAACACTAATAACAGTATTGTTATCAATCAGAGCCTGTCAGCTAGTTGCTTATTGATATCTGATCTATGAAGCATTGGTAAATTATTTATGAACCATGAGTTATAACTTATAAACCCATCACAGAGGATGCTTTGGCAAGTTATTAATTTGTCTTATTTTCCCTCATTTTATGGAGTTTATTTAGAGAACCCTATGAGAGAAATGATTCTTTCTTTCAACCCTTCCTTCCTCTCTCTCCTCGCGGTTCTATATTTTGCTCAGCTCACAGAAGCTGCAGGCGATGAAGCAGCAGCAGTCGTCGGGTCGCTGGCTGCCAAATATGGAATTAAGTCAGTTGCCAGGCGGGATAAGGAATTTAATTCTCTTCCTCCTCTGTTATCCCTCTGGACCAGATCCTGTTTCCCCCCAAGAGGTGTTGGGGTTAGTGAGAGGTGGGGCAGATGGTACGGAGGGGTTAGATCTCTGCCAGGTCACTGTCACCTCAGTGGGCCCACATCAGGCCACACCTGTCCCCCCAAAACCAGGCTATGTGTCTGGGCAGCAGCTGCAGCCAGCCGGGGGTCTGAGTCTCCGGGCCGACTGAGGTCCTCTCCACGCCGGCTTATTCATCTTCACAGGATGCAACACCTGGCCGGGTCTCCCTCCAGCTGGAGAATAAGACTAACTTGAATGATATCAATAGAGACTTTGGAGTTTCACCACCGATCCCAACCACAGGTGACGCCATAATGGAGGAAGTCACTGTGTGGAAATAATATGCAGCGCACAGGACGTCTTGGGTTAATCATAAGTAGTGCTACGTTACTGCTGGAGGTATTTTTGGGCTCAGGAATATCTGGGTTAGAGCCTGATTATGTTTCATACATGAGTATTAGGGTACCTGCTACTCTAACTTACTGGTCATTACTGGGCTTCGACAGTGAGGTTGTGATGCTGTTGTGATGTCTTCAAAATGAAGTTGAAAGGCCTCCCCTTTGATCCAAACCAAAATATCTCACCACCTACCAGAAATACACAAAAGTACAGACAACATGAAGCAGATTTCACAGTGGAATCTTTGACGAATTATATCATGACATGATTGGTCTTCTAAAAATCTGAATACCAATCAATGAAATATAGATAGAGTATCCTACAATATATAACCTAATATAATATCCATCATTTATTTAAGGATCTATCAGTAACCACATTTACTTGTAGGCCTATCTCTTAAAAAATAGAGTTGCCTGAAAATCTGTCTCTGCCTTTTTGCTGGATCCGTAATCTTTGTCAGACACATCTTTTATTCTAAGGGAATCATATCCGGATCGTCTAGAAGCATCTGTCATGGATCAGGTCTCCCTAAATTCTCTCCGTAAGCATCCATAAACGTTTCCTTCTACTTTACATGATTGATATATAAAGTTTGGTAAAGCTAGTATTTATAGTCCTCAATGAATGGGAGTGAATGGAGCTAAATGGCTAAAATAATTATTTTTCACCTACTTCCAGACAAAAAAGCCCAAATTGTATGTTAGTTTGTGCAAATATAGTATTGATTATATATCAGAAGTGAAATGAAAACATACCAATGTTTTTTCATTTTTCTTAAAAGGAAGACGATTTTGCACGCAAACCACTAGCATTGTGCTAATGAATGCTGATTGGCCAGTTAAGGATTTAGGACTGATTGCAAACTGACATCCTTCCTCAAAGTCTCCCAGAGTCTAAGTTTTTTAAATAAAATCTAATGAATATCTAAAGGAGGACCAGGAGGACCTTCGTTTCTGACAGACTGATGTAGATCTGGTTCATGTAGATCTGGTTCATGTAGCAGAGATATTCCACCGAATATTAATGCTGTAAAGTAGCTTGTGGTGCTACCAGAGATGCTACCAATGCTACGACTTAAACAACGGTTATTCACAACAATTGCATCAACCCATTATATCGAAAACATGATGAAAGTTGACAGAAAAATGTTTTAATTTTGGGACTTCTGCTCCATAGAGCCCCTTTCATTTTGGACTACCTTGCGAGCCCCCCCATATACCCGGATGTTCTGAGATGGCATATCTCTACTACTATTAGAATCTCTCTGATGGTGCCACACACAAGGGCGTGGCAAAGCATTGCCACATGACCAGGTGGGACGTTACGCGACGTGTCGACTCTTCTCCAAACATGTGCTGCTTGGCTTGAGTCGGACAGTGCAGCGGGGATTTTGGCTGAAGGTGTATTTTAACTTTAGCGCTGTTTACTATGCAGCGGTTGTTGTTAGCCTATCATCTTGGTTTCTCAGGCTGCTGTTATGGTTTAGTCTGGAGTTTACGGCTTCTTTAGGAGGAAGCCTTGCTTTGACCCGGGTCTGGATGTGGTCCAACTCAGCAAGTTTGATTTGATTATTGGTCTGCTTCCACCGTCTTTCATTTTCACAGAGGTGAATGGTGTGTGGATATTCAATCACTATAAATGATTAAAAGTTTGCAGAAATGTGACGACTATCGGGGAGAACCTGTCAGTTTGTCTCTGAGCTCTTTGGTAAAAGCATTAAACACAGCTGGACGAGTCTCTTTAGGGAACAGGAGAGTGGGGGTGAGGGTGGGGCTGGCTTGTGAAACGGACCACCGGACCTTAAAATACATCCCCTCCTCTACTTTTTCATTAAAATGATTTTTTTTCCATTCTCTAGAATGATTTGGAATTTAAAGTCCTCTATAATTGGGCCTATATTTTCCCGGCCTGCCACCGCTGTGCTTATCAGCAAGGGGTAAGAATTAAGACCACATAGAGAACCAAATAACGTTTTTTAAAAGCTGGGAGCCTTAAGTAGAAAATTGGCTTAGCATGCAGATAGCAAAGTCAACAATGGGAACATATATCCCAGCTCGGAGTGATTGAAGTCGCTGTCTGTCTGAATAACAAAGTGTTTGATTTTCACCACGGCTCTTACATAAACTGCTAACTTGATTTCACACTCTAGATCTGAGGGTGACAACAAACACTTTAATTAGAGGAAGATAATGCAGAGGAGAAGCGGGAGGAAAAGGTGATGGATGGTAACAAATCCCCCCCCCCCACACACACACACACCCCAGACAGCCTAAATACACAGCCAGCAAATATCATCATTTTTTCACCTACTTTCATATCTTATTCTTTTTCTCTTCATTCTGCAGCTTGGAATATTTTTGCATAGCTTAAATCCCATTTGCTATCCGGCTCAAACCTACGTGGTTCATTTGCATTATCGAGGGTTTGGAGGTGACCAGATCTGAGGGGGGTTGTCTGTACCATAATGAGGCCTTTGTGTTAGTGTTTGGACCGGACAGTGTACCTGCCATCCTGGCGTGAAGCTGCTGCAGCCTGAGTAGCACCTTGTGGCCCTTTGAACCTCTCCACACCACCAGATTATCTCCTTTCAGAGCGCCTCCATCCTCTGAGTAGTTGTTTTTACACTGATAGGAGGGAAGAAAGAGAAAGGGAATGAAAAGAAGCTGAACAAAAAGCGCGTTGGACGTTATTAAGTGTTCGGAGATCACCAGATCTGATAAATGTGCCAATCAAGGCCTTTCAGAACCAAACACCACCTCTGCGCTCACTTTGGGCTTTATTGGTCAGCAAATAATCAAAGCGCTTTTTTCTCTTTGGAAGGGATTAGAAAGGGGAAGCTTAGCCTGCTAGACCAGACACTAGCGGGAGGCCAGGGGGTCTCCTTATCAGGGCCCGGCTGCTGGATGCAGCTCAGCTACAGGACAGATTGCTTTCACTGTCGCCCGTCTGTGTAGGAACAAAGACGCGCCTCCGCCTCCGCCATAATGCCCCGGCTCTGGTGGGACACCAGAATACGCCTTTATGTATTCATTAGGATGAGCAGAGAGATCATACATGCCTCTGCCTCCCACCTTTCTTCTTCACTTCTTTTCATCCATCCATCTGGCCTCCATTAAACAGGGTTAATTTCTCCCTCATAACCTGTTTTCTCTGATGTGCAGACTGGAGATCAGTCTACTAATACCTGCTCTGTGTGTGAGTGTGTGCATGTTCTAGTCTGATGATGACTTCCTGTCTGAACCCTCACAGACTCTATCTATGGTGTATGTTGAACAGAAATGTGCTCAGTAAGGTTTGAATGCAAAACTTTAACTTGTAGTGGATTATTTTCACATTATGATATTAGTAGTGTTAATTTAAAAAAGACATGACTAAGGCAAGACGTTGACAAGACGTCATCAAACACTAACTGACTAAATCAACATGAAATACTGATGAAAAAAGACCAAATTTTTTTTAAATATAGTTAAAAAAATATAAACTTTGCCAACATCTCTCTTTATTTTTGATTTTGATCATCTCTTGATAGATTGTCTTTTTTCTAAACTACAACCCAAATAGTCTGATAATTGATGGCATCTGCAGCTGAGGTGGGATCCCGGCCCCTCAGGGTCCAGCACACAACCACTACCTACTGGCCTCATAGATCACATCGTTACCTCTGCTTTGAATTTACTACGTTCACAAAAAACATCGCCATATTTGTTGTTGTTGAAACTTCACTGCTGTCCTGCAGTTGTATCGATGTTGATGTAATAGACTTATGGAAGCATGTAAGAGTTGAAAGATAGACCGTTTATCGATGGACGGGGCCAGATGGACCTCTGATGGAGGTCTGCAGCGGTCCTGACTTATAAATGGGTGGTCAGACCTGGGTATGGGGGCCAAAGACTAATGGAACCATCCAGTAGCTGATCCGACCTGGGTATGGGGGCCAAAGACTATTGGAACCATCCAGTAGCTGGTCCGACCTGGGTATGGGGGCCAAAGACTATTGGAACCATCCAGTAGCTGGTCCGACCTGGGTATGGGGGCCAAAGACTATTGGAACCATCCAGTAGCTAGTCCGACCTGGGTATGGGGGCCAAAGACTATTGGAACCATCCAGTAGCTGGTCCGACCTGGGTATAGGGGACAAAGACTAACGGAACCATCCAGTAGCTGGTCCGACCTGGGTATAGGGGACAAAGACTAACGGAACCATCTAGTAGCTGGTCTGACCTGGGTATAGGGGCCAAAGACTAATGGAACCATCTAGTATCCGGTTCCCTCTGAAGGTTCCTCAGGATATCTGGAGCTCAGAGTCTCAGTTTTATCTGGTAAACCTATGATTAGAGGTTTTGGGGCTGAAACCATCTCAACCTGTTGTCAGACTTTAAATGGGTAAGAAGCCCGGCTCACTGGCTTGGAGGTGGGCGTGGTTCAAAATAAATCAGCCAATCAGAACATGTTCCGTGTCTGGATGTATTCTTTAAAGTGACATCATCAGACCAGACACTTTGTGCAAAGCTGCATTCTGAATCATTCAATCTGTTTTTATCAGATCATGATCAGATAAATCTGATGTGAAATCAGTGAAATCAGAGGAAAATGATAAAAATATTGCTTTAGTCTGAAATGTTCTGAAAAAAACTAGACTAACATACTGACGGTTTTCTTTGATACAATAAAACTATAATGTTCAGATTTTTTGTGACTAAAACTGGATAAAAACAGAATCATGTGACTAAATATGATTTAAAAAAACTAATGAGGACATTTAACACTAAGAGTATATGAAGCTGACATTAACACTAGTATTAGTACTTAACTAAAGGATCTGAGTACTTCTTAAGATATTACTTCAGTCTCTGAACAAATGTGTGTACAAAGACCAAGATGATTCTATTCTGCTGCATTTTATACAATATGCTGTAAAACGTTGTGTTTGATTGTGAACAACAACGTTTGCTGTCTGTCAAACACAACTAACCAGAAGGGAAACTGGTTCTGTCGACTGGTTTCTTCTCTCATTACTTACCTCTCCTGCCATTGGTTTGTCTGTTAGTAGGATTAACCAAAATGTTTTCAACAGACTTTGAGGAAACGTTTTGTAAACGCAGGGTTTGGCTTAAGGTGTTGATCCGGATCATCATCTGGATCCAGAATGTTTTAAAGGATTCTTTATTGTGGGGCAATTACCAGATTTTATCTTCTAACTTCCTGGATAATGTCTACAATGTTTGGACAGAAAGGACACGATGACATCTCCATAAGATCTAGCACACATCAGAGTCTGATCTGGATCCAAGTCATATTCTGGATCTAGTGATCCAGAATGTTTAAATTTATAGGGCTGACAGAAAATCCACTACTGTGAGATAACAGATAATAATAATGATCCAGACTGACCTGAGATCAGACTGTAGCTGAAACTGTTCTGATTCAGTTAAGAGTCAAATTTATCTTCAACAGTTCCTGATCTAGATCCTGAAGAAAACCACCATCAGTGAAATCTAGTTTTTCTAGAATAACTATCAAACTAATAATGATACCAATGTGATCTAGAGGCAGGTTTTCATGGTCCAGGAGTCACATGATGAGGGTCAACCTAACAGGGGACTGATGGTTTATGGTGACATCATGAGGAAACTGAGCTGCCCTGGTGGAGGCTTGCTCTCAGCCGACTGCATTCAAAGTCCACTTTAATAAAAGATAAGATAAGATATCCCTTTATTAGTCCCACAGTGGGGAAATTTACAAAAGCATTGGAATCTAGAATGTTAGAGCACATACCTACGCCAAGGCTGAATAATCCTACATGTCTTAAATCCACCACATCTTGATCCCCACAAAAAAATAAAGAAATAAACAAACAAACAAACCAATCAGCAGATGTCTGTCAAAACCTCATTGGCTGAGGTAATACAACAGATTTCCTGCTGCTAATCAGATGAATATCAGATTCTATATATCATCTATAGCTGCATAGATCATGTGATGTAATGACGTTAGTGATTATTAGAGTGACTGTAAACAGTAAACAGTGTCATGTGATGACTCATTCACACCAGAACAGACAACATACTTGAACCGATGCCATGCAACAAACTTCCTCAGTTCATGTCCTCATATGAAAAAGAGCTGACAGCAAATCTCCCTAAACTGTAAGTGCTGGCGGCCATGTTGTCGCTCTCCTGACATCTCACCCCAATTTGCGTCACACTAATTCCAAGTTTTAAATTACGCCCCTTTCTCTCTCTCCTCCATCCCTCTCTGTCCTCTCCTCCCTCTCTTTCTCTGCGTCTTAGCCCTTCGGGTCTTTGGCTCGTTTCTTGGGGAGAAGAAAGGGAGAAGTAAAAGCGACATAAAGGAGCGAGGAGCCTGAGGGGGCGACATAGCGTTTGGCGGACAGAGCGGCGCCAGGCCTCAGCTCTGACACACAGCGCTGCAATCCAGCAGGCTTCCTCAGATTCCCCGAAAGCAGACTGCCTCACCAGACGTGTGACCTGTCAGGTGACAGTCACTGCAGTTTGACACTGCAGGTGTTGTCTTTGGATTGGTGACAGTTAAATGTCAGCAACAATTCAATCATTCTATTTTCTAATTGTTTTGTCCTCAGAGTCATTCTGCTCAGGATGTGTAAGAACTCACAGAGGAGTTTCTGGCTTTGTGCTTCGTTCGTGTTTCATGCAAAGGTTTTGATAAATGACACTGAGATTTGAGGGTGAATGGATCTATGTCTCTGAAAATTTTGGTTCATAACACCAACACTGCCTGCATGACTTGAATTCAAGAGATGTTAGTATGAAAATATGTTGGTCTATTTGTTGTAATTTGGGTGGACTAACCTTTAGAAAAGCTTCCCACACTCTTGTTGACAGTATTAACACACACACTTACTGTACTGTGATATCTGTCTTTATAGAGGACAGGAGTTGACCCCAAAACAAGGCAGAGGAAGCAACTAACATTGGTCTCAGTGTTATCATGTAGCAACTAAAGCCTGTTTTGTTTTGGAACAGTTGTGACGTCATTGGAAATATCTGTTTTATTTCTGCTTTAGTAGCCCAAACTCCAGGTTAAAATGGACGTTTATGCAAACTGTAGATTTGTTACAGTTCTACGCATCATATCAACATGTCAGGAGTGACATGTTTTACATCACATGTATGTGAGCTGAGCTCCTCGTGTAGAGGAGGTGGTGGTGGTGGTGGTGAGACCCAGCAGCAGATCCCTGATCAGCTGGATGTTTCTGAACACGTTGGGACTTTTCCATCCATGTTTGTGGCTTTTTTTGTTTGTGATGACGACCCACAAGATCTTTTCTTAACCCTAAACCAAAAACCTAAACCTCCATTTATCCGACGGTTTGGATCAGTCCATCTCCTGCCCCTGCAGGTGACATGTCCACAAATTGCTCCTGATGGTTGATCCATTGGTGTGGGAGGGATTGCATGAATGGTGAGCAGGTGGCGCCCTCTGTGGTAGCCTCTGCTATCTCACCACCAGGTGGGTGAATGCTGACTGGCTTTGTCGGGTCGGTCAGACAAGGGGCCCATTTATGCTCCACATTAAAGCCTTCCATACGTCTTCTGCGTTCATTCCGTACGTAATCGGACATCTTTTCAGGGAACTTACGGATACGGGTGAGACGGACGAAACGGAGCAATACCACTGGTATTGGGGCAGTGGAGCTACAATTCAAGCAAGGCACGACACATATGTACGGAAACAACGAAGAGGAAAAAAGTGAAGTGATAAAGTGTAAAAACTCCATCCTCATGTCTAGATATTTAATGACCAGACCACCGCCGAGTACATCGTTACCTCCGCTTTTGCTGCTTTGTATTCACTACGTACATTATCACAACCCCCTCAGCCGTCGCCATATTTGTTGTTGTCGAAACTTTTGACACTGCATTGCCCTCCTGCAGTTACATCGATGTCGACATAGAGGACGTATGGAAGTATGTCCGGGTCAACGGGTCGACTGTTTGTAGACAGATGTATCCATTTACGTACATAGAGGAGCATAAACTAGCCTTAAAGGCTCAGTTATACTCCTCTATGTACGAAAATAAATATGTCACTTTCAAACGTATCCATCAACATTCTTACATGCATCCTTTACATTGTCGTCGCTACAACCACAAGAGGGCAGTGAAGAGTTAAATGTTTCAATAACAACAAACATATCAACAGTAGAGGAAGTTATGATGATGTACCTAGTAAATACAAAAAGCAGAGGTAATGATGTGCTTTACGGTGGCCTGTGAGGTCATTATATACATTGCCACATGTGGACGGAGAGTTTCTTCACATTTTCGCTTTCACTGATTGACATTTTAGGGGACACCAGGACGCCCCGTCCTATCTGACCTCACTTTCAATTAGAAAGAGAGCCTAAAACGCCGTCCTCACTAAATCCTGACATCATACAGTTACTGTTTACTGTTTATTTCGATTGGCCTATTATTTCTTTGATGATAATGGGAAAATGGAAAAAAAAGGCCTTATCTCACAAGGTTGAAGAAAGTGATCCAGAATCTCCGTCTGTTCCTGGATCTGCTCAAAATTCTGTCACCTCCTCCTTTGTTTGTTCCACCACACAGAAGTTTATCAATATCTTTTGGAGAGATCTTGCAGAAAAAACTAGCAGACAAGAGTGATCTCATGCCCTCTTCAAACCCCTCCTTGCTGGCGGTAATAATTTTAGGTTGCCTACCAACATCAGGCAGAGGGACAGCTGATGAAAATTAGCCTTCTAGCTAACTTGGGTGCAATTACACTTGTTTGAGTGTTGATTAATGTACATTGTCCTGTGTCAAATGAATAAAAAAATAAAAATGAAATAATCATGGTAATGACTGATATTTATGCGGTAAAATAAAAAGAGAGTTGAAAGAGTCCCAGGCCAACACTTCAAAAGATGCATCAAATGAATCATTGGTTATTAAACCGACTGAATGCCTCTGTAATAGAACATAATCCTCCCATTTTCAGCATTTTCAGGTAGATGCTCTACCAGTATAACCAGTCCATAATGGCATATAGGATTAAGGTGTCCACAGGTTGACAGATGTCTTGTTGGGACACGTGTCTGGAATGTGTGTTTTTAATTGACAGATGGCTGAACTCTTGAAAATGAAATCTGCTTCTTTGCTACAGACTCGTCGATGACACATCTGTCGGTGGCCTCCTTGCGTTGGGCTTTATCCAACATGGCCGCAGGACTCGCAGCCAGGCAAGAGGTGACATGATGGCGTGGGCGTGTCAGTGCCTATGTGAGACTTTAGAAAGGTCACAGGCAGGCAGAAAAAGACATGAAGCCCTTCAGGACTCCTGTCCCCGAGGACGAGGGGAAGAGTTGAAGGGTTGAAAAGTTCACCCAGAGGGGAGAAGAAAGGTGGGCGAGGCAGTCATGCAAAAATCTGACATGAAGACAGGACGGGGGGGTGGGGGGTGCAGGATTAGCAGGGCTAAGGTGACAGCGGACGAATAATAGGCGGCACAAACGTGAGTGTTTTACAGCGTAAACTGAGACGGTTTATGTTTCCTTCAGGCTGAGTCATCATTTCTACCTGCTGAATTTTCTTGAAGGATGACTTTTTTGGAGTTTGGTGACAGAGTTGGTACCAAAATAATTTTTTTTGGTAGAAGGTTCTGTCCAACGCTCATCCTTGAGCATCAGTTGGACATTTCTCCAGAGCTGAAGTCATGTATGATGGAGCCATTCCCCAAAACATGCAGAAAAGTTCACTTCAAGATGTGAGGTGTCAAGCACTTAACGGACCACGTCTCTGCTGAGAAATGTCAGTAAATAATATAAAATGATTAGGAAAAGGTTCACATGTGATCACAGGGTGATTAATGAGTTAATGCTATTGATTTCTGGAGAGCAGTGACTAAAATCTGTTTTGAGGCAGTAAATGATTTTTAAATGACCCTAAATAAGTGTTTTTGTGCCTAAACCTACACTGACCTGCAGCATAGTGTACACAAAATTCAAACTGAAGTGCAAAGAAATATATAGTTCCAACATATCAAACGTAAAATTTAAACATAACCCGTGGTGTGCAGGAGCATACAGGGCCAACATCTGAATGCATCTGATCACAGGGTGAGGCTAAAGCTAATTCTTGTGGTTTCTCCTGAGCAGTGATTAAAGTTAACAACAAAAACATCCCATGAATCATCATGTTTCTTGGAGCAAATCATCACGTAGAAAAACAGCATCTGTCTAAAGATTCAACATCAGCTAAAAACGAGCCGTAGATATATTCTTCATGTGCTTTGGATGGTTGCAGCAGTGTTTGCATGCTGAAGTGTGTTGGTTTGAATTGTGTTATTACATTTATTATTACATTTATTATTACATTTTCCCAAAATCATAAAAAATACCCAGGCATGCGTCAGATCCAGATCAATTTTATCATGGTGACATGATGGGTTTGGCAGTGATTTTTATAAGAAAGTTTGTGGCATTCTTGCCCCACTCCTCCTCAGAACGGCATCTTGCTCCAAGAAAGACAAGACACTAACGCGAAACACTGAACCAGGCTAATATTTCCCTCATATTAAAGGAAGGAAAGGAGGAAACGGACCCTACCAGTTACAGACCTATGATAGAAAAGTATGACTAAAGTGCTGCCTAACCGGCTGAAGAAGAACTTGTCATCTATTGTTCATCCTGACCAGACAGGGTTCGTCTATCGTTCACCCTGACCAGACAGGGTTCATCCCAGGCAGATTCTCTTTTTCCAATGTGAGATGCTTCCTCAATACTATACCGATCATGGGAAGAGCTGCAATCTTCTCCCTTGATGCACAGAAGGCTTTCGACCAGGTTGAGTGGCCCTACATATTTGAGTCACTGTATATTGGTGAAGCATTTATATCCTGGGTAAAACTGATAAATGCCAGCCAGTGTTCTGTTCTATCCAATGGTGATTGGTCAGTCGCCTTTCCTTTGCACCGCTCAGTACAGCAGGGCTGCCCTCTCTCACCAGCTCTTTTTGCTGTTGTGCTGGAGCCCCTCGCCATACGTATCAGAAGTCACCCAAGTATTGAAGGTTTGAAAGTGAGTTTATATGCTGACGACGTTATATTGTATTTAAAAAATTCAGAAAAATCAGTCCCCCCTCTTTTAGACTTAATTACGTCTTTTGGCAGGTTGTCTGGATACATGATTCATTTGACAAAGAGTGATTTCATGCCTGTCTCTAAGGCACAGGCACAAGGCTTTCTTGAAAACCTCCCAATCAACATAGTTGATAATCAACTTACTTATTTAGATCTGAAAATACCTAAAGTTCCAAAACAACCCATATGCCGTTTGGGATCGTTTCTTTTCCTCATGCACTCTGTATGACTGGTAGCCTTTTATCTTATTTTACTTCATTATTTTAACTTTAATTTCTTGTATTTATAATTTGTTTTTTGTGATGTACACATGTTTACTTTACTCTGTTAAAATGCTTAAAATAATTCTTTTTTTTTTTTTAAAGAAACTTGTTGGACCCTGAACATGTGTGCAGGTTCTCCACATCTTAAATAACTATTTGGAGAAAAGATGGCTTCTTCTTGACGGATGCTTTAAAAGGAGGTTATTAGGATTGTTATGAAGTCAAACTCTGGTTTTGCAATGCAGGAAAAAAATAACTTTTCTCATTATGAGGGGGAGGAGGAGGAGGAGGAGGAGGTAGCCCTCAGATGGGAGTAAAGGCTTTGGGCTGAATCGCTCTGACCCAGCGACGTGATCTGAGGTGACAGACTTGAGAATTCCTCACATTGTATGTTCATCTGAGGCCAAACGGAGAGGAAGCACCTCTCCGGCCTCCAGACAGAGGAGGACTCAACTCTTTGATTGGTCCATCTTCACCGCTAAACATTCATCAGCGTGCAGACAGATGGTCCTGGCCTTGTACCAGCACTTCGGGGCGTTTTCTATCAGTGCCGTTCCAGGCAGATGGTGGAGTAAGTGTGATTGGCAGGAGAGGTGGAAGAAGCAGCGATGGAGCGGATACTGTTGCCAGGGAGCATGCGGGGGGGGGGGACTTAGAGCATAGAGGGGCGTGACCAGTCTTAATTATCCCAAAGGGTTGCCAAGTGTTGGTGCTCTGACAGGTTTTCAGAGCCAAGTGACGGGTTTCTAGCCTCGTACATGTTTTGGGGAGGAGTGATGAACGTGTCTCTGCAGACTGTTTGTTGCCATCAGCAGCTCTGACAGTCGTTCCCATGAAGCATGAAACCACAGTAAGGGGGAGTCGCCGGTTTCTATCAGAGCATCTGAAACAGGAGTTTTAATCCTGGGCCTTGGTCCACTCTGCAAATCCCCGCTGGAATGCGACCGTGTGCATGTTGCCTTCGCCTAGAAGTTCCACTGATGCAGCCTGCTGATGAACAAAGCAACCGACTCCAGGTCAAGATGCTGCAGGTATACACCGTAACTGCCTGCACCAAAATGGCAGATAGGTGTTGGATTCATAGGGGCGAAAAGGAAGACGACGGTGGCTGTCCTGGCTGTTCTATCTGAGTCACGCAAGGAGGAGGAGATAACCAGCCAGGTGAGATCGCCAAGTTCAAACTGAGGTCAGGAGAAGCTCCCATAATGCCCCCTGTTTCCAGAGAACATACCAGCATCGACCACGCCATGAGAAAACGATGCAGTCGTGTTTCCTCTCTGCTGTCTGTGTTGTTGTTGTGGTGCTTCGAGGTAAAGAAAATGTTCCTAATCCCCACATTATTGGTTCCCAGCCATAACAAACACGCTGCAGCACTGACACCAGCCAAGACTCAGAGCAGCAACAGTTGGTTTGTCCTTATAAGTTCAGCACAGGAGCGATGAAAGCTGGAGCTCAAATTCAGCTCAACGGTCAAAAAACAGCATTCCCCACATTCCTCCTCCATCCTGCTGAAAGACGCCTTCACTGAGGGTCGGAATCACCGCCCCTGCACACATCACTCCTCTCCTTTGTCATGTATGTACATGACGGATAACAATGCTTATATGAGTGTGGCAATGCTGGTTAACTTTATTACATCAGCAGAACTCAGCTGGAGAAAGGAGTGACAGACTTTCCCATCAGTGTGACGTCATTGTCAGGATTACACAAAAACTGCTTTATGGATTTTTATGAAACTTGAAGTGTTGGGCATGAGCCAAAGCAGGAACCATTAAGTTTTGATTCATGATAAAGGAGTTGATCCATGTTTTTTTTCTTTCTTTAACATTATGATAACCCTGACTGCAGCCATTTTGATGACATGTTGTCTTTTTGGAATTTGAATTAGGGTTTAATTTAATGAAAAGGAACCGTTGGGCCTCGGCTTGGCTAACCTTTACCGAGTTCCCTTCTAGTTTCTTCATTTTGTTCTGTGAGAACCAAATAATTTCAGGTTGTCTGAAGTATTTTGCAGCTCATACACACGTTAGAATTCTTCTCAATTATGCTAATTTTGTCTTTTTTTTCCATTTTCTCATGAAACAAAACAAGGCTATCTCTCACACAACACGTCTGGCATTTGCAGCATGTCGACTCATTCCATTATATATTTATTATATATTTTTACGATTGTAAAAGAGTTCTGAATATTTTACAGCATATCTACTTAAGTTTCAAAAGTGTGATCTGGTGAAAATTTACCACAAACTCCATCTAAATGCATGTGAACAATGTCTGCAGCTAACAAAAACAATCACTTTTTTATTTTTCTGTGGAAAAACTATAAATTCCTCCACCAAGGAGGTGATGTTTTGACCGGCGTTGGTTTGTTTATTAGATTATAATTATTAGATTTTATCTTCTAACTTCATGGATAATGTCTACAATGATTGGACAAAAGTGACACGATGACATCACCATAAGATCCAGCACACACCAGAGTCTGACCTGGTTCTGATCTGGTGATCCAGAATGTTAAAATTCATAATGTGTGAATGAGAGTCAGCACCTCCAGACCAGAGGCCTTGGTTCTCTGCTGGGAATCGGCTGATTTCTCCCCCCAGGTTGGGGTTGAGGTGAGAGTGAAGGGAAAATGGAGCCTGACATGGACCAGCAGTTCCGTGCAGCATCAGCAGTGATGCAGGCGTGTGTCAGACCATACTTTTTACTCTGAAGATAGAAGATACACAGAGACACAACAGGAAGCTGGCTGCATATTTTCCTTTGAACAGTGTTTTAATCCACCTATCATTGTTAGAAAGCATCTGGCAGAGGAAGAAGCAATCACACACTCTGTGTGTGCGTGTGTGTGTGTTTATGTGTGTGTGTGTGTGTGTGTGTGTGTGTGTTTATGTGTGTGTGTGTGTGTGATATAGGTAATGTCAGGTATGTG
Organism: Chaunax sp. Z400; assembly: GCA_037577475.1. Taxonomy (NCBI): domain Eukaryota; kingdom Metazoa; phylum Chordata; class Actinopteri; order Lophiiformes; family Chaunacidae; genus Chaunax; species Chaunax sp. Z400. The sequence goes on along the minus strand of CM075191.1, from coordinate 2,657,068 downwards.
CGGGGGAGTTATTTGCTGGTGTTGCAGGTGAATGCACCAGTCATCCCCTACCTCAGGCGTTTGTCTGTGAGTGACAGTTAAAGCGGAGGGCAGGGAGGACAGACAATGCAGAGAAATTAGAGATGTGGCAAACAGGCTGGGCCATGCCTCCGTCAGCGCGACTGCACTGCTAACTTTACATGTCAGCTCTGCGCCACAGCACTTTGTTTGCCTGTCAAACCTCTATTAATACCAGCTGATGATAAACACGTTCATCAAGAAGCCGAGTGATTCATGTGATGAGCCTTTCGTGTACAAACAGACTGTAGAGACCGGGATCACATGGTGGCCGGTTCAACTTGAAGCTCGGAGTCGAATGCGGCCTCTGAGACGACCTGAGCCCTGTTGGATGAACAGATAGCCTTAACGTCACTTATAGCTGCTGTTAGCCAGCTACTGCTAGCTTGGGTTTAACACTGTTTTCTGACAACCAAAAAAACAAAAATCCACCCATCCATGTAGAACTCCAAAATGGTTAGCTTTTATGAAATCTGCAAATGTCAATGAAAACACAACCTCCCTGTGTGGAGGAAGACATTACAACCTCAGCAAATCTCCATGTGTTGTGTACCTGAGCCACTTCATAGACAAGATCACTGGTCACTATTTTACACAGCAGCAGAAAATATGGGTGTCTTTGGACCGAAGGTGTCGTGTGCTGCACGGACCTTAACGCCCCTCATCGTGGATATTGGGCTTGATAAATAAAACTTACTTCACTTCATCTACATGTCAGTCCCTCTGTTAAAACATCAGAATCCAGCTGTCCGGTTGTGCCTCAGTGAAGCTTTTACCAACAAACCACACGCTGTTGGAACCTCAGCGTTCGATTCGGCCCTTAGTTGAGATTTTTAAAACCACGTCAATAAACTGGTTCACGCTTGTTTCTTTCAACTTGAAGACGCAGCAGAAATCATGTCTATCAGCATCTGATCTTGAACACCTCATTCACGCTTTAATTGTTTATGACTCGAGTGAAAACGCTCCGGTACGACTTCAGCTGGTCCAAAATGCAGCAGTTAGACTCTTAACAGGGAATGATGGGAGATCTCACATAACGAGAATCTCCACAGATTATCTTCTCTCCAGTGTCAAACATGCACACAATACATGATTAGTTAGAAAATATTGTTTCATCACACAATACATGATTAGAAAATATTGTTTCATCACACACTACATGATTAGAAAATATCGGGACTTTCAGACTTTTAGTTTGATGCGGACCAAAATTGCAGGTGTGAAACTTCCCTCAGACCAAGGTCCGGGTTAAAAACCCAGTCTTTGGTCTGACACAAAGAGGTGGTCTCGGTCTGGATCAAACTGAACCATGGTTCTGTTTGTTTACAGTGTTAAAGTACTTTCTTTTGGAAGGTTCAGACTTTCAGACCCGGTACAGGAAGTTGCAGCAGGACACTGTTGCCAATAAACAAAAGAAGAAGAAAACAAAGTTAGAAATGAGCCGCAGTAACACGTGGGGAGAGGAAGAGATGGTATTTAATAGTGATACTGTGAAGAAATCAAACTAGAAAAAACATAACCCTGAAACTTTTAATTTATTTTCTATGAGGATGAGAGAGAGAGGATACGAGAGGATGGGAGAGCAACGACACCTAAAGGTAAAGAAACTGTGGCAGCAGGATGTAAAGGTGATGTCATCAAGAAAAGTGGTGCATTTACAAATGAGAAGGACAATTTTCCTTTTTATGATGATCTGGACAGAATTCTGACCAATCAGTCATCAAGTATAGGATGATGACGACAGGATGTGTACGTCATAGGAAGTTCTTTAGTGCCTTTGGAAAATTGCAATGTGAAACCAGAACTAACCGGATCAAATGTATACAATGTAACAAAAACCAGAACCTTGGTTTGGACTTTCAGCTATCACAGCGCCCTAACATTCTCCTGCCAGATGATTACATGATTGCTGGAGAGGCAGCAGTGGAACATAAACACAATGACAAACAAAATGAAAAGTGATGAGCGATCGACCTACTTTACAGTGAGCAGACAATGAATGTATGAGGAAATGGTTTAGAAGACGCTGTCAACACAGGTTAGTCAACAGGTTAGTCAAACTGTTAACAGGTTAGTCTGTCCTTCAGAGAGATTTGAAGTGTCAGTGTAATAGTAGTAGCATTCTAGCTAATGTTAGCCTAATTTTTCACATGTGATTACATGCAAAGTCAATGCAAAGCTGAGAGCAGACGTGATTTAGCATCAGGCAACGGAGAGAATTAACTTAATGGAATTTGACCCCTGCTTTGTAGAAGACCTAAAGGTGTGCAGCTCATAACTGGTTTCTTCATATTCTTTACATGTTTAGGTACATTTCATCTTTGTTTTCCAGTAGCGGGGGGGCATCTGCGTCATTGGACACAAACATTCTCGTTCTTGTTCACAGGTGAGAATAATCTTATAATAATAATGTGGCCACATGACAGAAAGAAGATAAACTGGTTCTTTTTAATTCCTCCAGTGAGACTATTCTGCCTCTAACTATAATTACACCAGCATTCAATCGGTGTGTGTCTGTGTGTGTGTGTGTGTGTGTGTGTGTGTGCGCGTGTGTGTGCGTGTGTGTGTGTGTGCGTGTGTGTGTGTGCGCGTGTGTGTGCGTGTGCGTGGGTGTGTGGGTGGGTGTGCGTGTGTGTGTGGGTGTGCGTGGGTGTGTGCATGTGTGTGTGTGTGTGTGTGCGCGCGCGTGTGCGTGTGTCTGTGTGCGTGTGTGTGTGCGTGAGCGTGGGTGCGTGGGTGTGTGTGTGTGCGTGTGTGTGTGTGCGTGTGTGCGTGTGTGTGTGTGTGTGCGTGTGTGTGTGTGTGCGTGTGTGTGTGTGTGCGTGTGTGTGTGTGTGTGTGTGCGGGTGTGTGTGTGTGTGTGTGCGGGTGTGTGTGTGTGCGGGTGTGTGTGTGTGCGGGTGTGTGTGTGTGTGCGGGTGTGTGTGTGTGCGTGGGTGTGTGTGTGTGTGCGTGTGTGTGTGTGTGCGTGTGTGTGCGTGTGTGTGTGTGTGTGTGCGTGTGTGTGTGTGTGTGTGTGTGTGCGTGTGTGTGTGTGTGTGCGGGTGTGTGTGTGTGTGTGTGTGTGTGTGTGCGTGTGTCTGGGTGTCTGGGACTCTAATTGACTGACTGGCTGTTATTTGGCGGGTTAGGACCTGCTGTGCAAATCACTCAGGGCTGCCTAATCATGCATTGTGTGTGCCCGTGACGGCTGCGTGAAGGAATGCCAAACTGCAGCTGGTGGTCACTGCCGGGTTTCGTGGTTTCAAGCAGGGTCAGGACGGCCGGGTCAGGGTCAGGACGGCCCGAGTCACACTTCCCCTGTACCTCGTCTCTGTGATTGCCGACATTGTTTTGTTGTCACAGGTCTGTTTGCATGATGCTTAACTACATCATCAGTGTCCTGAGAAGTTGACGTGGAGCCAGGCAGGGTTACGGGTTTGAGTCCGGCTGACACCACCCATGTTGGAGAAATCCTGCAGGTTCCATCTAATCATGATGACCTGCATTTATATGCAGCACACCAACTTTATTTAAAGGCATGGTTGTATCGCTCTACTTTAATCTGTGATGGAAGAGAAACACAGTCGAATAGAAAAGCCTTGAATTCAAAGAGGTTTCAGTGTTTGACCACAGAGGCAGGTTCTCTGCAGACCCAGACGCCGTCTCACTGCTCCAGTCAGTGAGGAATGAGAAGGATCATTTAGAGATGAGTCTATTTGTTGTTTTTAGGACGGTCCTGCCTTTAAAGGAACAGTTCACCTTACAATGGATCGCTCCTTTATCTACTCGCCTCCATGTCGATGGAAAGTTGGGTGAAGTTTCTTAAGCCTATTGTGCACCAGCCTGTCAGGGCGGGGCTGCTGCTCCCTTATTGCTCCTCACTGTTGTGCATTAAAGTTAATGGGTTCTCCCTCTGAGCCAGCAGCGGAGGAGGCAACAGCACCGAATCAGCATCTGTACAAAACGAGCGAGGCGGGAGGCCAGGAAGTAGACATTTTAAATGTAACAAGTAACAGTTAGCAGCTAACTCAAAGGGGAAGAGAATCAAAAATGTCTTCAAAATGGGGAAACAAAACAAGGACCAGGACCTCTGTACCCTCAGGGGTCAACCGCCATGAAACAGGGACAGTGAATGACTGTTAATGCCATGTTATTTATTTGTTTACAAAGCGCTGTTGTGCCACATGACACACCTCTATCTAGAATCATACACCAGCCTCTATAATCACAAGTCTTTATAAATTACATGTAAATTATGAGAACTGGATGTTCAGCTGTAATCAAGGCCTGATAATGTCCATTCATTATCTCCTATTATTATTATGAGGTTTTCAATCGTCTGTTATCTGTTGAACTCTTTAAGTCTTCAAAAATATTCCCAATGGGAAACAAGAAGAACGTTAATCATCAGAAACGTTAAAAATTATGATGCCTCAAAGATCATTAGCAGGGGTGTGTGCAGACTTTTACTGGGGTGCCCATGTGGACACTGACTTATGCTGAGGAGGTATGAGGTACGTACTATAAGTGCACAAACATGCACACACACATCACAATAGCATTAATTTAGCATTTCTCTCATCTAATTACCAACACTGCAGCATCTTTACATTTCCTGTTTAAACTATTATTATTTTTAATTTAGTTTGAAGCTTTTATAATTAAGCAATTTGAAAGATTTTAAAAATAAATATTCCTACCAATCACAACACAGCAGAGTGGGACCAAACAAACAGGCTTCCATACTTTATTCCTCAAGTCCTCAGAAAGAAATACCTCAAAAATAAAAGACATACAAAAAAAACAATTAAACAGTTCTTTCAAACTAATAGTTTGACCTCTAGCCAATCATATCTTAGAAAAATGGAACATCTCCAGGGATGGCCCACCCCAATCCCACCTTCTGGACACACCCCTGATCATGAGGGCGAAATATGTGATATATCCTTGATATTTAAATAAATGTAAGTATATAAAATTCATCAATTTCTATAATCTCAATTAACATTAATTGTTGAAGAATGTTAAATATATTTTTTTATTTAAAATTTTTGATAAATGTTGTAAAGATTATTTTAATTAATTGTTTTCAATTTAAAAAATATCATAAATTCGTGTAATATTTGTCAGCCTAATAAAAGTTTAAATGCCTAGAAAGCATCTTAGGTGGACAGTATTCAGCATTTTATTTTAGATACAGTTTTTAGTACAGAATAAATGGTGTCTATTACAGAAGACTTAAAGTATTCAGACTCTTCATGTTTTTCACATTTTGCTGCAGCCTTATTTATGCTGAAGTCATTTAAATAGATGCTTTTTAAATTCTATCAAAATTCAACACTCTGAAGCAAAAATAAAGATTTCTTTTTGTAATTTTTTTTACAAAGACAAAGTTATCACGCTGCCATTCTGACCGAGTTGATGCACCTTTAGTGATGATTACAGCCTTGTTGGGTTTGAACCCCTGGATCTGTTTTGTAGCTGTGCCCAGATCTGTCCCTGAGGTGTTCCTCAGAGTCCAATCACAGGTGATCAAGAAATATGATGATATTATATTTATATATATATATTATAAATAGGTGTCATAGCAAAGTGAACAGAAAAAAATTTAAATCCTTTTCCTGTTGTCGTTATTATGGAATTGTTAATCCTATTATTGCTATTTCTAGGTGTCAGATCAGTTTTCTGTGTTTTATCAGTCTCTGCAATAGATGGTCGAACATTAGTTGGAATAGTTGGTAACTAGATCTGACCTGTATAAATATAGACTGTTGCTGTCTATCAAATTATATTTCTTATAAAGAAGGGATCTACCTACATTCAACTATTATTCTATTTACTAATTACCAATGAATGAGAGGAGAATCCAGGTTCAGAAGAGGAGTGTGGATAACTTCATCACTCTCTTCAACACAGTGAGATATGAGAAACCCTTTTTCAAATTGAATATTGCCAATATCATGAAAACTAATATTAGTCATATCAAAATGAAAATATCCAGGCATGGACAACCCATGATGTTCCACCAGTATGCAGAACTGGATCCAGATCCGGATCCTAATCTAGATCTGGTGGATTAAATCTACAAGTGGAGGGGGGGTCAGTATGTGTTGGGTCACAGTAACAGAGAGCTGATGCAGATTCAGAGTCATTAATGGACACAGGACGTTTGTGTCTAAAGGTAAAGCAGGAATCTGTCACTGAGATCTACTATTTCTTTTCTGCCTCCAGAAGTTGAAGCTATGCCTCGTGCATGCAGCGCCCTCTGCTGGCAGCTCACAGGCATAGCAGCCACTCTGAAGATCTATAGAGGACCTCATGACCTCATCACCTTCAGTTGTGATGTCATCAGTGACTTTAAGACTTACACCTGTTAACTATGAAAGGTTTTTATTCTGAGGTCAGAAACCAGAATAACACCACCACGGGATGAAGACTGGACTGGACTCTGCCTGTTGGTCCAGACTGGGATATCTCAACTAACGGACTGGTTACCATTAAATTTGCCATGAATCTCAGCCACAGTCCCCTGCTGGGTTCACTGGCTTTGTGATCAGTTCGGTATGTCTGACTGTTAGCAGGGTTACACACCTGATAGAACAGTTGGTTGGACATGTGGTGAGGTAGAGGAACCCATTAAATGTTGGAGTGGATCTGGATACAGGAATTTCTTTCATGTTTTATTCAGGACTGGGATCCTGTCGTCTGTATGTCTGTCCACAGTGTATCTCACAATGTATACATTCAAGCTTTGTGAAATAAATTGATGCTATTGTTCTCTACAAATCTAACTTCTTGAGTTTTCCATGTGAATATATTTCAAGGACACGCTGAGGGTTGGTCGTCTTCTCCAGCATATATCCTCTAGACTCACCAGAGGGATGGACGATTCACCATATACTGATGGATTTGCTGTACAGTGTTTTTGGGGGTTCTTCAGATGACTCTTTGAACATTTCAAGATAAGGAGTTTTGACTGTTTTTGTCAGTCAAACTTAAAATAATTGATGGAAAGTGGATGGAGGAGTGATATTGTACCAAAGAGGGAATATAGATACAGATAAAGGGGTGAAGTCAGGATTTTATTTCACTTTCTTAAACATTGTGGGACCCCGTGAGGGGAACCATTTGGGAACAGGTGATTACATTTTGGGGAAATTACGCCCGGGAGATGTTGACTCTTCTAGAACAGCTGTTTTCACTCCAAGTTCTAGCTTTATGTTCTCATGGTGAACACTGAATTCTAAACCCAGGTCTTGCACATAAATAGGAATTAACGTGTGGAGAGGAGGAGAGACCCTTCGGAGGGAGCGCTCAGGAGGAGGAGGTTGTTCTACGAGCTTCCTAACAGCTTCCTGGAGAGCAACTAAACCATAACAGTGCAGGTGAATCTAAATATCTGCTACTTTATTTTACTGGCATCCAACAGATTTAGTTTTACTCTGTTATTGTTACACCATCTTAACATTATCCTCCCCTCTTTTGAGCATTTCTGATTGGCTTAAGTAAAACCTTACAAATTAAGCAGGGATTCTTGCCATATTTTCACTCATGTCTGTTGTTATGTCTGTTAGCATTATGCTAAAACTACTGGATGGATTTCCACCCTCTACATTTTGGTGCAGGTCTGGATACAACCTGCTGTTCAGTCAAACCTGTTTTCAATGAAATACTTATTTTATTTCCCTTTAGAATATTCCCTGGTGTGAAGTGTCCCCCAGTGACTCCCAGCAGCTTTGTACCGAGCTGACCCTGAAGCCTGCATGAACCCAGCACCTCTGACTGCATCAGACGTTTGGCGCCGTGACTCGTTCATCCATGCAGATTTCATAGAATGGTCCTGAGAGCAGCGGGTCCCCCCATCCAGCATCCTGCCAGTATTTTCGTTTCCTCCAGGACTCGCTCCATAACTATGCTGGCCAGTAATGACAAAATAAACACCATGGATCAGTCCACAATGTAAATACTGCATATACACAGCTGCTGGGGGCATGAGCACAATAGAAAGCAGAGATACCTTCATCTGACATCATTCCTGCGCTGCTTTAAGTTTCTCAGAGCTTTTTTTTGTGAAAAAATGTGCAATAAACTGAGAAGTGACAGGTCCAATTATTTAACCTCCAGCTGCTTTAATAAAAATGCCTCTATAACATGTTTCAGTTTCAATGCATTTAATGTTTTTTCATCATAGTGAATGTAAGACATAAGACGTGTCATATCCAGACATTTTAGTGACTTAAATGATCCATGTTGTTTAAAAGTTAAACACTCCCAGAGACAAGCAGTTGGTGGCGCTAAAGATTAATTAACTCTCCACTTATAGCAAAATGACAGCAATCAGATGACGTCATTAACAAATGACAGACAAACAAATAATGTGGGAATAGTGATGAATTATGACATTTCTGTCACCCAGCTGTTTTCAAACCATTCTAATCATTATGCTAAATAACTGGGTTAGCTCAAATAATGGAGACCAGGGGACTCCATACAGCTGTACAGTCGAATCCAAGATTTGAAAAGTTTGCATCCATTTTTAAGATGAAAAGCTCTCTCTGCACGCCTCAGCGCTCACACAAGAAATGAAAATGTAACGTTACATCCGACAGAGACGCTTCAGCCGAGCTCTCTCCTCTCTGTTGTGGGTAGACGACAAACTAGATGAACTGTTCTTTTAACTTATTTTGTATAACATGTTTGTTACATCCAACAACAATTGCATTGAGTTTTTGGTGTGTAATTTTCAATGCCAAAAAAGTCAGGTGATGTCATTCTTGTCCTGTTGGAAGCAAACAGTCAACGTTGACGTATTGGAGCTAACTTCAGTCACGTCTGTAAAAGTATCTTTTCCCAAGCCTAGCCAATGTGTCATGGTTTTGGGTTTAGTTTCTTGTTTCTTGTTTTATTTTGAACGTATTGAGTTTTTACTTTACACTTCCTGTGGTTGTTTTATTTTTAATTTCAATTTTCTCCTGAACTGAAGGCCTTTGTCCATGAGGAATGGGCTAAGATTCCTCAGGAACGCTGCCAGAAGCTGGTGTCTGGATCTGCATCATGTTTGCAGCTAAAAGGTCTACAAAGAACTACAGACGCTGGTCATTAAGGGTTTGATCATTTAGAGACTGAGGAGTCAGGAAAAGGAGACTTTTGGGTTATACATGGGAAAAACACTTTAATATCTGTTGTATTGATCTTTTCTCCTTTGATTCAGTTATTGCAAACAGCTGATAAGTATATTTTGTTAATATTTCACTCGGAGTCTATTTCAATTAGTATAAAGGAGACAAAAACTCATGAGGACCATTTCCCTAATTTCTACTGACTGCAGCAGTCCTCGCTGTCCTCACGTGACCCTAAAACATACTTGGATTCGCCATAATGCCCCATTCTCTAGCCACTGCAGTGACGTCATCTATTCCCTTTAATTATATATTATTATAGAGAAATATCTATTATATGTATTTATATATTAAGCTATTCATAAAACCTGTGATAACGCATGAAAAGCTTTATCAGTCCAGTCAGCTGCTACTTACGTCCTCAAAATCGTATTAAGGGACTAGACTGGCTGCAGCGGTGCGTTGACGGGCTGGAGGTGTGAGTGGAAACACGAGAAGCCGTGATAGTCGAGCTGTAGCGCTGTTTATGGTCGCGTCTGTTTCCGCCGTCTCACACTATCGGTCTCTGTCGGTGGTCGAGCCGCCATTTCTGCTTCAGAGGACGTCAGTGAATGACAACAGAACAGCGGGGGGACCATGCTGACTTTGCTGACGTCCATGTATCTGGTGGTGCAGGCGGTTTCCTCGCAGGTGAGTTTAGAGCAGCAGTTTGCGAGCTGGGCCACATCGGGGTCGGAGCTGACCGCGCGTCCTTGAACGCAGCATTAAATTCAAAGTTCTGGTTGACTCCATTTCCCTCCGTGACGATATGAGTTGGAACATGTCAGCGATATGTGGATGTATTGTCATCGTTTATTGACCTGCAGTCGTGAATTATTGGTGAATTAACGGGGAAACAGCCCCCATGTTTTTACGTCAGGTGTGAAAATGGCTAACGGAAACCTGACACCACCTTAACGCAGGTGACGGAGGTCAACAGGGTTGCGGATTTTCCTGATCCCGTCATCATTAATTCAATGAGAGTCTTCTCTAGTTGGCAGCTTTGGCAAATTGTTGAGCCAATCAGTGAAGCTATCCAGAGTAAACGCTACAATATCCGGTGAGATCTTCAAAATAAAACCTCTAAATTCGTCTTCATACTATGGTTGCCTTTTTAAGGAGGAAAAAAAATGTAAATGGCATGATTAATAAATGTTAATATCTCACTATTTAAACGTATAAAATAAAGCATTCAATTGTGCATTCAAAATAATGTTTACATTTGATAACACCTTTTAAGGACATTTGACACAGAACTAAGACTAAATTATTAAATAGGCGACAAAATTAACACCAGGTAAGACAAAAGGTTTGGCATACCATCTTACTTTTATATTTTCTGTCCTGAGTGGGTCTAGGCTTCCAGATCACCAAAGTCATCATAATGCATCTTCTGGAGATCATGAATATCTGGATAAAAGTTTCTGCCAGTTGACTGAAAAGATGCTGAGATAATTCACAGGAAATGGAAACAGGATCTGCACACAATCTGATGTCAGCCAGTCCAGTAGGTGTTGAGGTATTTCAGTGTGGACCCTCTGACACCTCTAGAGCCAAGCTGCCAACATGCTAGAAATGAACCAGGACAAGACCCCGACTGGAGAAGTTGCCTCCATTGTTCAGCCATGTTTGTCCAGAGGTTTCTCTGTGGGTTTGTGGTTATTACTGCAACCAGTAAGATCACTAATGTTTGTCGCTTTGTCACAAGGTGTCTGGAAAAGTTGTCAAAGGATTTTGATTATACTTTCTGTAGCGGTGGATCTTGGGCCTAGGAAGTGCCGTTGAAATTTTTAGGAGGTTCCGGGTACAGACCCGGGTATCTTTCTTTGACATTGAGAGGTTGGACCTTTTTTTCTCAGATTCCAATCCTAATGCAGATCTGAGAGGTTAAAATGTATGTTTCCAGTCAGGCCCTGAGGGAGATCCATTGTTAGTCAAAACCGGTCTGTTTTCCTCTTTTTTGTGAAACTGTTTCCTTATCAGCAGAGGCAATGAACCACATCCTTGGCTCCATAGTTTACCTGAAATAAGGCTTGTCTTGTAGTAGCATTAATAGTTTGAAACAATTCAAAAGCAGTGCATTTTAATGTAGGCCAAAATGAGGGATATTTCACAGTAAAGCCATCAGCTCTGCTCTTCAACATAACATCTGGATTTGTGTCCAGCAGATATATATTTTTATGCAAAGGAAAATTTCAAATGCATCACCTGGTTTACGGTCATCTTCATTTTCTGCTGGTTATAGCTCAGATTCATTTTTACCCTGACCAATGAAGTTGGACCTGAGAGCAGAAGTTAAGTATAACACACAACATAAAAATATTATATATCTAAAATATTAAAACAAGCAAAGCAATAGTTTTCCTTTGTATCAAGCAAGAAAAAGTTGTTGCAACATGATGTTTGGGTTTCCATCCTTCACATTGCTGTAATGTTGATGCTGAAATAATGTACTGTACTCTTACCCTGTCTACAAAGGTACCTTCACTCCTTTATATATATTATTAAGTAAAATTGAATGTGTCAAAAGTGTTGTTGAAAGTCATTAATTAATTAACTTCACATAGAAAAGTATGACAAAGCAGCAGTGTTTGTGCTTTTATTGTGAAGGCTGTATTAGACGGTCTTCCTGGTCTGTTGGTCTTGCTGTAGCCTTGATGCAGCGGTCTGCTGCAGATTATCAGCACCGTGGTCAGCTCCTGTTTTAGCACGTGGCCGCGGCTGTCCCTGATAGGCTGAGGGGTCATTAAAACCTTATGTTGCAGCAACTGAACCCTCTGCTCTGTCTGAAGGAGCATCATCTCCGTCACTTTAGTCCTGAGCTTTTTCCTTTAGATGAAATGAAATCTACTCTTGAGCAGCTGTTTGCAATAATCAAATCAAACAGTTTGAATAGATGACTACAACAGATATTAAAGTGTTTTTCCCAAATCTAACCCAAAAGTCTCCCTCTGCTGACTACTGCAGTAGCAGTGGGTTTCACTCAGCAGTGGCCAATCCAACATCACATGAAGAAGAACTGACGTCACATGAAAATGATGCCAGGCTGCACAATGTTAAGTCACATGACTGATCAGATATCAGGCAGTCAGTGCAGTTTTACATGTTTTTCCTTATGTGTAGCAATGAACCAGGAGATTATGGTGGTTATGATTATGGTTATCATCTATGACATCATCTATGACATAGAGGCTTGGAGGGGAATTCAGCTCATGTGTTTCCATATTTTGGTCAATGACTGGTAGATACTCCTTTAGTAGAACTTAAACACTTTATAAAGAGGATACTGTGGTTCATGTTCACACCATATGACTGAAATAATACTGTGTAATCAACTGTAGAGGGTAAATAATAAGATATCTCAGGATTGAAAATGTTTTAGAAAAAGATTTAAAACACGACATAATCAACCAGAGACGTCTACATCTTAATGTGAATTAGATTTTTTAATTTAAACACACTAATCTGTTCCCTCTCACTGAACAGCTATGGTTGATGTTTAAGAGTGATTTTGAGCTAAATGGAGTCTCTGATTTCTTAGTTTCAATAACAAAGTCTGTGTTTTTGTATTTAAAATGTCAAATTTTTAAGGACTAACATGTCATATTTTTGCACCTCCTTTGACCTCCTGACCTCTTGTTCTGCTCTATAAGTGGAAAGAAAGGGAGAAACACAAACAGCAAGGGGTTGGGGAGACAAGGGAGACAACCATAATAACAGCAAAACAAACAACAACATCGAAAACAACAATAACAGCAGTGATATATATACAATAGCATCAACATTATAACCATAACTGTGTAACCTTGTTCACCTTAATGTGTGTGTTTGTGTGTGAGAGAGAGATTGTCACTGGATGTGGTTTTAAGTGGGGGGTCGTTACAACACCATGCTGACCCCCAGCCCCACGGCCTCACAGAGCATGAAGGGCCCAAGGCCATGTGCCCCAGTGCGAACCACACGCCCACCCCAAGGGAGAGCCAGCCAGGGGCCACAGAGGGAGCACAGAAGGACAGGGGACGGCCCGAGCAGAGGCGCGAGTGGAGCCCACAGCACCAAAGCCCCTGGTGTAAGGCCCGCTACAGAGAAGGCAGGCCACCCCCCCGACAGTCACACCCAAGGGGGGCGGGCCGAGGCCCCCATAGGGGGCCACAGAGGGAGCTCCCACCGCCAGTGCCCGACCTACAGGGAGACAGGGCACAACAGGCCCCAGGCCCAGCCAGAAGCTGACCTCCCCCAAGCACGAGCTCCGACACAGAGCCCACCACACACCAGAGAGGCCAGGAACTCCCAACCATCACCCCGAGGGAGCAGGACGACGCCTCCCCCAAGGCCGCTGACCCCCAACCCACCCGAGGAGGGCGACAGCCCCCCTCCCTGCTGGTGGATATGTGGGATGTGGTGCTGCTAAGGTGCTGTGATTAAAATTGGGGGCAGTTGGACATGGACCCCCCACTGCTGGCAGACAGTTGGGCCTGCAACATGTCCTGCCCAACCCCCAAGCCCTCAGTGTCTATGGCGTGGTTAAAATTGGAGGGTGGTCAGTCTCGCCGGGTAGGATGGATGGTGAAGACACAATGAAGCAGCCACACCCCCCACCCGCCCGGCACCATATCCACCCCCCAAGGTCCTAGGGTGTATGTAATGAGACACAACAGGACGGGGAGGGGGCAAAGGCCCCAAAGGACGAGGCAGAAGCTGCCCTGCCCCATGGTGCCAGGTTCCCGACTGGCACCTACACTCATGCAGAGGGAGGGGGGAGCTGGGCTGTAGTACCCTAGACATGCTGACAGGTCTTCGAATATCTTCCGCCTCGTGTTTTTGATGGACTATTGATTTGAAATTTGTAGCCAGGCTTTCAGTTTTTTTTATAAGATTTGCTGTTAAATATATTGTCTCACTGAATGATGGTCTATTCCAACTGGAGGAATACCAAATATTTGGTTTCATATTTTAGCTGAAATGGAATAAAATGGGTGTCAGTGTTCTGCATATTGGAGGTCTTTAAATAGGTTAAGAGTTTCTCAGAATGTTTGTTGAGTTTTTACGGTCCTGTTGGATTATTTGCAGAATATTAAAGAATTTTTTAGGAGTGTTTGAGAAATCTGTTTAGGGTTTTGGAAGGATTCAAAGGATCCTTGATGGTTCGTTGTTTTTTTATGTTCTTCAAATGTTTTTAATGGGTTCTGACGCTCTTTTTATAGTTGTCTTATCTGTTGTTTTTACTGTGAAGCACTTTGTAACTTGTTTTTGAAAAGTGCTATATAAATAAAGTTATTATAATTATTATTATTATTTGTCGGGTTTCCTGTAGTTCTCAAGGGGACCTGTGAGGGATTGTCAGTGGTTCTATAGGAGGCTGCCTTCAAGTGTTCTTAGGTTTGCGAGGGGTACGTGCAAGTTCTTGATAGAGTTTGTTTTGAGGATTTCAGTTATTCTTGAGGGTTTCCAGTAGTTCCTTAGGGGTTCCTTGAACTCACTGGTGGTTCTTGAGGATTCAGGGGTACTGAGGGGCTCCAGTGTGTAAAGGTCGCTGAGGGGTTTTGGTTCTTGGTGTACCTGGGGTTGTTTTTGGCGGTGTTTTCTTTTCTCAAGGCTTTCCAGGAGTTCTCAATGATATTCCTGTAGGATGTATGTTTTTTAGAAGGTTACAGTGGATATTTATGGAGGTTAAATGGGTTACTGAGAGGGTCAAAAGATCCAAGGAATCATGGGGTTGAAAATATGCCCTGTTGGATGTTCTTGAGAGGATTAAAGTGATTATTTATTATTTATTATTATTTTATTCACAGCACATAAACAATGACAGAGATTTATTAATATTAGGAGACAAAAGTGATTTACACTTTCATGAGACATTGAGTACAAACAAAAACAGAGCAGATCACAGAATAAGTGATGCAGTTCCGCCATTGGTCACAGGGCGTCGCTAAAATCCAGAATTCTGAGTCTAAGTTAAAACACAGTTTTCAGAAGAAATCCCCTGCTGAACCACCACGTATGGAACGAGTGTGGGCGCTGTGCCAACCAGTGCGATGCATCATGGGGGATTGTGTTCTTTTGTCGGCTCAGTTGAATTGAACAGCCTGTGTTCGTTTCATCTAAGGACTACAAGTCCCATAGTGAGTGTGGAGTGAGTCGTTTCACCGCCTGACTTTACCGAAGGAGGATAGAGGTGACCCTACCGTTAGACCGAATCTGAGCAAGGGAAAAAGACACCGCAGACTCAAAGCATCTCCGCCCGCTAGTTTAAAATGGTAAGAATGAATGCTTACTGCTCATTTAAATGTGTACGCCATAGTAGTCGTCTGCAATTCGTGCTGTACGTCCTTGGAATGATTCAACTTGACGGTTCGCTAAATGGCTTTTAATTGATAAACTGTTCAGTGTCGTAATTTGACTTTACTTTATGCTAGCTTAATGGAGGTTTTCGAACTGTTGGATTAATTAAAGATTCAAGGGCAGAGCTGATAAACGCTGTGTGGCGCAGTTAGCTTACAACAGATGATGGTTGAATGAAAACCTGAAGATGTCAGATAATCATCTGCAGCAGAGAAATAAAGATAAGTTTTTATTAGTTTGTTTGTCTGCTGTGCATTTATACTGTACTCTGTCTCCATTTCAATGAACACGCTGCGACGTGATAGCGTCAGGTTACAATAGCAGGAAGTTCTTTTATTAACCAATTTCATTTTCATTTTCCTTTATTTAACCAGGTAAAAAACTCATTGAGATTTAAAACCTCTTTTCCAAAAGTGACCTGGCCAAGACGGCAGCACAAACGCAGAATAGTTACACCAAACACATAAGACACAAGTAAAATATGATCACACACTACAGGAAAACAAGAGTGGGATTTCACGATCACACAGTGCAATCACAAGAACCAATCGAACTCATTTCTCTGGCTTTTATAATTGACTTGAATTCCCCCAGAGCTATGAGGTGTGTCAATTTCAAGTCCTTCTGCACATCGTTCCAGGTAGACGGGGCGGAAAATTTAAAAGACTTTTTGCCCAGTTCAGTTTTGACTCTCGGGACCTGCATCTGTATGATGTCCTGAGAACGCAGGCCATGTCGGCTGAGGTTTCTACACATATGTAAACACAAATATGTAGGCAGAAGTCCAAGAATGGATTTATAAATAAAAGTCAGCCAGTGAGAGAGTCTGCGGACATACAAAGATGGACAATGTGCAACGGCATATAAGGAACAATGATGTACACGATAACTGCAGCCAGTAATAAAACGCAAAGCACAATGGTATACAGAATCCAATTTCTTTAAAAACTGATCAGGAGCATTCATAAAAAGCAGGTCTCCATGACAGGAGCTTCATTATTTTGAATTCTCAAACCCGACGACTAAACGAGTGGAGGACGAATGTTCTGGAAGCATTCCTAAATTCTGCCTAATTATCCACAACACGAAAATTAATCAGTGTCATGAGCTAAGTTCACATGACCAGGCCGAAATGACGCAATTACAATTTTTCCCTTTTGATGTGACACAAATCAGTTTTTGTTTTTTTTCAGGCCTCTGTGAACACAAAAATCTGATTTATTCAAATCAAAGTTGACTTCTAATTTTTTACTCAGATGTAATTCTGTTGATGGCTCACATTCATAATCCCAGTGGTCTTTATCTCTGAACACGTGTCCTACCAAACAGCAGACATGCTCACATTGATAGATTTTTACACAAGTCATCTGCGTCACCAACAGTGGCGGATCTAGAATTTTTCTAAATCAGGGGCCATAGAGGGGCCAACTATATGTCCAACATTCATGCACATTTCCTTATTCAGTAAAATGTATACACAGAATATTTAGAATATTAAAAAAAAATTATTTTTTATATTACAGCATACAACAGTTTAGAGGAGGAAAACTTGACACAGTCAAGTATTCAAGTTGTAAACAGAAACAAGTGACAGGACAGGGGCACTTCAGGGGCCAATCAGATTTCAGCTGGGGCCAGTGCCCCTGGATCCGCCCCTGGTCACCAACAACAAGAAATGTCTCATGACTCATGGTATTCAAACCGCAATGAATGCACGAATACCAAATGAAAGCCCGACATTTTGATCTGGAGGAAGGCAAACACCTGGTCATCTGTTTAGAGAAGATGATCAGCTGATGATTTGCGTTATTGTTGTTGTCATCTCCCCTCTGTGTATTTGCCACACTGCTGGCACTGGCTGATGACGAGAGTGCTCACTGCATAGAATATGCTAAAAGCTGCACAAAATCCAATCTGACTGTTCTCATTCATGTCGCATGGCCATGAATTGGATATGTATCCGATCTAGGACTTCATATGAAAGCGGTTCAAGTCTGTTATGAAAAGATCAGATTTTACGAAATATGTGATGTGTGTCACATTAAGGTAAAAAATCAGAGTCACTGTAAACGTAGCCAGTACCAGGCTGTGATTGAAAAGTGACACCTTTCTGATTTTTTTTTTAACAAATCTTTTTGTTTTTTGCCTTGACTGTTCATATCAATCTTTTTGACCTGTATCAGTGTGAACAGATCTGTGCCATGATTCCACATTTATAACAACAACCTTAAGCCCAAGAAAAATTTCCCTGGTGGGACAATAAGGTGCACATATCCTATAAATCATTTGGCTTGTATATGAACCCCTCTGCATCATTTAACATGTCTAAGTTCAACGCTTATTCAACTGATTTGCACGTTAGAGACCTGAGTGATCAGGCATAAAAGCTGAAAGGTTGTTTTGTTTTTAGTTTAATGTATGTGTACTGAATTAAAGAGTGTCACCTATTACTAAAAATAAACTGAATGGTGTACATACCCTTTCCAGTATGCGTGGTCGTTTTACATTTATGACTTTCTAAATGAAGTTTGGTGATGAGCCCAACAGGAGGACTGATAAAGGTCGAGTGGACCAGCCCTTTTTAGGATTCCATCTGTTGGATAAAGGCTTTATAACGTGAATAAAAGGTGATCCAACCAGTTCAGAACAACATTGTAGTTAATGCTGCTTCATTCTTTTGTTCAGGCCGAACCAATCCGTGTTGTGGTGACCGGCGCTGCTGGCCAGATCGCCTACTCCCTGCTGTACAGCATCGCCAAGGGAGATGTGTTTGGGAAGGACCAGGTAAGACTGAGGCTGTACTCTGATTACATAACCTGCAGCAGAGCCCCCTCCCTCTGAAGCTGCACAGACAGCTGGGCTTGGCTGTTACATAATGGACTCATCATGAATAATACATGTTTTAATGAATGTATACCGCCATCTTCTTAGAGTCCTGATCAGCGATGAAATGGGGTCAGAATAAAGTCTCAAACAGAAAGGAAAATATGATGACACTTAAAGAATGTTTTTGGTCATCACAGCTGTACTGACATCCAGCATTTAGCCAAGAAAGCCATGTTTATTGGCCTGTAGGGTTAACTGTTAGCAGGAGTGATGAAGCGTTTGTAGCCTCTCCCAGTGTTTCCACTATTCATATCCTGGGAAATGTACAGGAAGCTTATTTCCTTCTATATGAATTTGACGCATGCCGAATTAAAGAGCATCATCATGTACTGAAGACTTGCTCCGAAATTAAGACAAACATGTCTGTTGAACAATTCAATTCAAATCAAGTTGTTTGAATTGAATTGAATTGTTCTTGCTGACCTACATTCAAGTGTTTTTTTCAATGGCCTTTGGTGATTTATACTCTCTGTCTTCTCGGCAGCGTTTCCGATATTTTGGGAATACAGTTGAAAATGTGCTGAAGTTCTTTAAATGCCAGAGTCTTGGACATTACATTAAAAACATTATAATCAGACCACTAATGACAGCATTTAATTAGCAGAAAACCCCTTAAATTACATAACAGAAATAGATTAATGAGAAATTGACACAGAACTAATGAAAAAGTTGAGTAGTATTTATTTATTTGGGATCTTTTTTGTAACCAGATGAGACCTTAAAATATGTCAATATGAAAATCAATATCATGATTATTTCAAACATTTACCTTGATTATGATTAATGACTGATTGATTTTATATGCTTTTTACACTGCCTGCTTAGTCCTCTGACAGGTCTGTACTGTCAATAAACTGAACTATTAAAGCTGCTATATTCTTTCTTTTGTTCAGTGTCGTTTTCTCTGATCCAAAATGAGCCCAAACAATGGACTCGGTCCTCTTTTTAGGTAGAAGTTCCTCTGGTTGAGATCTGGTTGATGGCTCAGTCTTTTTATGAGGACAGTTTGAGAGGTTTTAAATGTTGGTTTTCTGCCCTGGTTTGAAAATGATTTAAAGATTTTTAAGGCTGTGGTCTGCTGCACTAACTGTTCTGTTTTTTGTTTTTGTTTTTCATTTGTATTTATTCAAACAGTACCTGTTAGTGAAATGTTAAGTTAATTTTCCTTCATTCTTTTTTTTTTTTTAAGCCAATCATCTTGATCCTGCTGGACATCCCCCCCATGCTGCCAGTGTTGGACGGAGTCGTCATGGAGCTGCAGGACTGCGCCCTCCCACTGCTGAGGGGTGAGCCTACAGTGTGTGTGACTGTATGTTTTAGACTGGAAGTAAGACAGATGCTCAGTGTTTCTTATGGGGCGGGATATGCACCACTATAATTTGCAGAAAAAGAAGTCAAGGATGAAGAATCCAAGGTTCCAGAAGTGACGTGCATTAATGTTTGGAACAGGACCGTTGTGTAAAACAACTGTAATATATTTCTTCACATGAAATACAGTCATTTACATAGAAAACAAGTATCCACACAAAAACAGTAGCAGTGCAATCTGAAATAGCTATTAATTATAAAATATACATTTAAATATTTCTTCATATTTAACTTGAAATAACAAACATTTGGAAACCTTGTTAAGTCGTAAGAAGTTCAAAGAAAGCATTTTATCTTATTACCTTGCTACATAGTTTATATAGTTTATGTTTTGTTTTTTTACATATTGTTTTACATATTGTCCGTGACACAATAAAATAAGAATGTAAACATAATAAAATACCTAAAATCCACAGAGGAATTTTAGTACAAATTGATCAATGAATTGTTTTAATGGTAAAAGTCCATGTCAGGTCCCTCTATCAGAGGAAACTAGTTTAAAGTTAGCTCTCGATCTGAAGGAACCTGCATCAGTCAGGACTACAGACAATCTAGTGCTGCTTACTGCTCTTGTTTCATGTGGAGCACATTTCAGTGCAGCACACTCTGTGTGTGTCTGTACTGTATGAGTGTGTTTGTCCTTCATAACCTCCTGTCTGTAAGGAGGAGTGTAAGGGGTTTGCCCAGTGGTGGAAGAAGGAGTCCTGGAGTCAAAATTATTATCCCGGTATTTACTTTTATTTTTGTCACCAGCAAGTGCAGTGCAAAAGTGAAGGTAACTGAATGGTGGTTATATATATACAAAATGTAAAAATATTTACAAAACAGAGAGATAATACCCTTCAAGAGCAGAGACAACAAGATAATAATCAAAATCGGCCTCTCCTCTATAGGGCTGTGAATTGGACAGCACTTCCCCATGCAAGTCATACAAAAACACTCCCAGTAGAGCCTACTGCTCTGGCTTTATAGGAGAAGCCCCTCCCTCCAGCCAAACCATAGTTAATTAAAATCAATTAACCCAAATATAGAACATATAAATAATTACACATTTCTGGATATATTAACACTTCAAACCCTGTGAATTGATACAGACATAAACTAAATAACATATGTAAGTCACTTAAAAAGGCATCACTGTTTATCCACTCCAAAACACCCCTGTGTTTTGGCTCACTCATGGTATAGCCCTGGTCCCCCCAACTACATTAACCACTGGTTTACACCACTTCTGGTTTGATCAGCAGACCAGGAAAGGCTACTCCACAGGTGAGTGTGCTAAACAGTCATATTAGCAGGCATGGGTCATCCCCATGACAAGGAGGTTCTAAAATAAGTCCTCTGGTTGGTCCATGGCTGAGGCACCACGGCAGCCAATCAGAGCGGTGCTGGGACAACAATGGACAGATAGGACTGAACCCTGACTGAAGTCCAGTCTGATAGCAGCGAAGTTACCTCTAATAAACAAACTCTAGACTTATCTTATCACCGGAGACTCTGATCTGATCAGTCACTCTCTCTCTCTCTCTCCCTCTCCCATCTTCTCCTCTCACTTCTTCCTCCATGTCTGTCCCTCTCCCTTCTTCCTCCCTTACTTTGGTTTGGCTGTGGAGTTTGGTTTTCTGTGGAGAAATACTATTGAATATTTTGTTGTCCTTCCCCTGCTTTTCACTCTTACACGGCACCATGGTCACATTAATTAACATAATTGATTTTTAGCCTAATAAGCCTGTTGCATTGTGGATCATCCGGGCGACCTGGTTCAACATTCACAACATTGATTGGCTAGCTAATGTTAGCTGATTACTTAAACAGCATTATGTCAGGATCACAGTTCAAGCATTCTAGTCATACTACTGATCATGAACACATGTTGACGTTAGGTTGTAACTTATTGACAGTGACAACGAGAGCCAGAAACAGCAGCATCAGTTACACCCAAAAATATTCAATGTCATAAACTTAGTGGATGAAGATAAAAGCCAGCATTTCTCTGGTCCATCATTACATCTCACTGCAGCTTTCATTCAAATAGTCCCGGTTTGTTTACTAGTTAATAATGGAGGTAGTCATAGAGACAGAGCTCTGAGGGGGGAGGACACAGAGAGGGGGGAGGACACAGAGAGGGGGGAGGACACAGAGTGGGAGCGCAGCTCAGAGGCTCCCAAACGCAAATGATCATTTTCGAATGAAGGAATTTTTGACAATATTTGACTTATAAAAAAATATTTTTTGGCCTGGCGGGGGGGTCTGGTTGGCCTGGCGGCCTGCCAGGCCTGTATAATGGTAGGGGAAACCCTGGTAAATAAATGAACTATGAAAACAAAGGAGAGGAGTTTGAACAGAGATTACAAAATATCACCTTATGTTCTCTAGATAGCCTCTGTTATCTGTACAGAGCAGATTAGACATGTCTCAGTTCTACAGGCTGCTAATAAAGAAATAATAAGTGTTCTCATTCAGAGGATTATTACAACTATTAGAACTGATGATAAGATCATTTCTGAGGGGCTTAGGATACACAAAAACTGAACATTGTCACACACTGTGACCTGATGTGTTAAAGACGAGCTGTGACTTAATGCCTCCACAGCGACCCTATTAAAGTCCAAACACTCAGTCCCTGCTCTGTGTTTCACCTACACGTATGAAATGTGTTACACATGTGTATCATGTCCACATGTACAAAAAGGCCTCTTGGTGCCATTCTAAACCCAACAGGAAGTTGGCCGTTTTTAATTTAGCTTTTTTTTTTGCAGTTTCAAGTGCTGCATTTTAATGAACTCCTCCTGGAGAATGAACCCGATCGACTTGACATTTGGTCAGTAGAATCATAACACCTAAATGATGAACATTAAGTCTATTAAACTTGAGAGTGGTGAATTTTTATAAGTGGGCTTGAAACAGGAAGTTGTTAGAAGTCCACTGTTAGAGTCCCGGCCTGAAGACGTCCACCATCATCTGTTAATAATCAATCAGTTAAAGTGATAGCACCACCTGTTGGCAACAGGAGGTAAACATCATACAATGATACAGAGTCATTGTTGACTGGCTTCACTGTGACAGTGCAGTTTCCATGTTTCCCTGGTAATCCAGATAAAGGACTTGTATCATCCAAGTAAACATGTGTGTATCTGTTCTCCTGATGAAGACCTCATTGGTCAGCTGACCGAAGTCGGTCTGCAGCTGGTCTGTAAAAAGATACCTTATGAATAATAAATATTGCGACTTCTGATTGACTCCTATCATTTAAGTAGCACTCATCCAGTTAGTCAGCTGATACAGATACTGGTGGACCGCTCATCCCTAATATTGACACACAGACTAACTGATCCAGATACATAAAGAAAACTGCATGCTGAAAACCCCCCCTCTCTCCTCCCCCACAGAGGTGATCCCCACTGACAAGGTGGAGGTGGGCTTCAAGGAAATCGATGCCGCCATCTTGGTGGGCTCCATGCCCAGGAAGGAGGGGATGGAGAGGAAGGACCTGCTGAAGGCCAACGTGGCCATCTTCAAGACTCAGGGAGCCGCTTTGGACAAGTATGCCAAGAAGACCGTTAAGGTGACCCTACCTTTTTATTTACTGCCATTATGTTGATGACAGATGGACCTGTGGATATCAGATGGGTAGTGCTAGAAGGCTGGTGACTCCAGCTGATGAAAACAGGGAAATGAAAGTGTTTATCCAAGACTGTCTAGTTCAGGCTAACTCTTACAGCAGCTTTGTGCTCGAATGTGAACAAACACAGCAGGTCTCCAAAGTCTCCAAAGAGCCACCAAAGCTCCTCAGTGTGTTTTGAGTCATTGGTAGAACAGAGGTCCATAGTAAAGCAGCAGGAGGGCCCCTAATATATGAGGCCCAGCATCAGTGTGACCACAGGTCAAAGAAGAGGTCATGTTGAGAATGTGTGGAGGAAGAAAACAGCCTGTGTGTGTGTGTGTGTGTGTGTGTGTGTGTGTGTGTGTGTGTGTGTGTGTGTGTGTGTGTGTGTGTGTGTGTGTGTGTGTGTGTGTGTGTGTGTGTGTGCGTGCGTGTGTGTGTGTCTGTGTGTGTGTGTCTGTGTGTGTGTGTGTGTGTGTGTGTGTGTGTGTCTGTGTGTGTGTGTCTGTGTGCGTGCGTGCGTGTCTGTGTGCGTGCGTGTCTGTGTGCGTGCGTGTCTGTGTGTGTGTGTGTCTGTGTGCGTGCGTGCGTGTCTGTGTGCGTGCGTGTCTGTGTGCGTGCGTGTCTGTGTGTGTGCGTGCGTGTCTGTGTGTGTGTGTGTCTGTGTGCGTGCGTGTCTGTGCGTGCGTGTCTGTGTGCGTGCGTGTCTGTGTGCGTGCGTGTCTGTGTGTGTGCGTGCGTGTCTGTGTGCGTGCGTGTCTGTGTGCGTGCGTGTCTGTGCGTGCGTGTGTCTCTTCTATAGTTTACTCTCTAACTCTTTATCGTCTCTCTGTTGATGATCCCTTTATCCTCTTTCTGTCAAACCACCTGCACATAAAAATCACTTGAGTGTTGGTAGAACTATTACTATTCGAATAGTGCTGAGCGATTTTCCAATAGTAATTTTGCTTTTAATGCCCATCCCTAGTGCACACAGAGATCATTTTCATTTGATGTTAGGGCTTATAAAAACATAAACAAAAACATACAACATGATTTGTGATTAGATTCAGATCTTTGCAGTATGTTTATTCTGTTTAAATAAGGAAATGAAATCCTGGAAATATATTCAGATTCTCTTTATTCTAGTAGATTTTAAACAGATTAAATAAATGATCTCTACTCCACCTCATATCTACAGCTAACGGTAACATAACCCTCAGCCCAGATCTGACGCCTCATCTGAACTTTATGCTCAGTTACAGATCAGACGTAGCTCAAATGGAGATGAAGGATGCTTCATAACTGTGCTCACACAGTAGCTCATCGTTGGGTACCTGTTTGTTGCATTTGTCAGACAATCATTATCTTCATGTCAGCATTTAAAAACCACTGACATGATTACATATGGTCACCTGGCTGCCCACCTGTGTGACAGGTTTCTAAAGAAGAGACACCATCAGTCTAATGGAGATGTTTCATTTTGTGTCAGGTCTTGGTGGTTGGAAACC
Organism: Chaunax sp. Z400; assembly: GCA_037577475.1. NCBI lineage: Eukaryota > Metazoa > Chordata > Actinopteri > Lophiiformes > Chaunacidae > Chaunax > Chaunax sp. Z400. The sequence continues at coordinate 2,632,178 of CM075191.1, read as the reverse complement.
CAGCCAACACTAACTGTCTGATAGCCTCCAAGTCTGCTCCGTCCATCCCCAAAGAGAACTTCTCCTGCCTGACCCGACTGGACCACAACAGAGCCAGCTCCCAGGTACACAAACACACAGGACCACAACCAGTACCCTGACAGCCTCCCAGTTAAAAGCCTCAGCCCGCAACTCATCTGAGGAAGGTGCATGAGCTCCAGTCTGTGTTCATGCACCACAGAGAGCAGAAGCATTCCATCCGACAGAGGAAGTTGATGCTGCACCATCAGCAGTGCTCTCTCTGTTGTGTGTGATGCAACTTCCTGGTAGCAGGGAAACACTGAGGTATAGTGGCGCATGTACACACGTCTAGTGGAGCATGTTCACACGTTCAAGCTCCTGTACAGCACGTTGTAAATTAAAGAATTGAACCAGTGAGGTGGAAGGACATGACGGAGGTGTAATGTTTTGACGACGTATTATTTGTGCGACCCACAACTGGGAGATTTAAAAAGCAGCTAGTAACAGTTGGCAGCTAACTCAAAGAAGAGCATCTCCTCAGGTTCCAGAGACAGTGCGAGGTCCTTAGCCTCTAACAGAGGATGACATCAGTCACCATGGACGCAGGCTTGATGCAGATTTAAATGTTACGGTAGACGTCTAAAATCCCAAAAGCAAAAAGTGAGATTTTCCACAATTTTGGAAGTAAAGAAATTTTTCATTTTTCTTTAATCAACAAACCCGACACGTCTGACTCAGCATCCTCAATGAAAAGGTGACATTGTGATATAACCACTTGCAGACGAGCTGATTCTGGGTCAGGGTTTCGTACGTAGCAGAGCAGCTTCCTCGCTGAGATCTGTTGAGAGTCAACTGCTTGTCCCATCGGTGGTTGTCCAGTGAACTACCAGAGGGAGAGACCAAGAAAGTAATAGTTTAAAATGAATGATTTAAAGGTATTCTCCCACTCAACTAACAGCCTAGGCTACAAAATGCATTCCACCCAAAATGCAGCATATCAATTAATAAATATCATTTTATTATTTGGTCAAGTTTCAATGCATAATTCAAACAAAAACATGCCTGATGAAAGGGAATTCTGTGGGTAGATTTGTTTTGGATTTCCTACCTGCAGCCGTTTCCCTGCAGCTTCCCGTCTCTTAAGCACAAACCAGCCATGTGTCCAGATTTAGATTTCAGTAGCTCCCATCAATCCTTCTGCTCTCCAGGATTTACCAGTTTTGCTCTCCGTGTCTTTTGCTCAGAAACTCGACGTCTTTTCCTCGCACTATCTGTTATTTTAGGTCATCCACACTTCTGTGTTCTCCATGTTCTCGCAGATTTAAAACTGCTGCACATGTGTGTGGGGCCTTGCCTGGCCTGGAAATCTGGGGAAGCCCTTGAGCCCGTTCCCGAATTTCAAAATGGCGCATTGTTTACTTTGTATTTTTCGCCCTTCACCAGCTTAAAATTGAAATTGTTCTCTGAATTCTGCTGTGCTACAAATATGAGCATTATATCAGGCTGTAGAACAACATTCATCCTACTGAATAAAAATATCATGGTTACTTTAAAAATTCTTCACACACCTTCAGAAGGAAAATACTGAGTGGGAGTAAACCTTTAAGCCTTTAGGAGCCGAATAAATAGAATCAGCCTCTATTAAAGTGTTCATTCATTGAGTTTTAATTCTGCTGTCTGTCGCCACAGGTGGCGATTCGTTGCGGCGTGTCCTCCGACAAAGTGAAGAACGTCATCATCTGGGGGAACCACTCCTCCACCCAGTACCCCGACGTCCACCACGCCAAGGTCAACGTCCATGGCACTGAGATGGCCGTCTACGACGCCGTCAAGGACGAGGCCTGGCTCAGAGGAGACTTCATCTCTGTGAGCCCTCACTGCTTCTTTAATTCTGGAGAACAAAAACCTTCAGCACCTTCATCTTCAGGAAAGATGTTTTCTTCACAGTTTGATCTCCTCTCCTCTTTTCAAACCGTCTCCTCTTTGTCCTCCTCCTGCAGACGGTGCAGCAGCGTGGCGCTGCCGTCATCAAGGCCAGGAAACTGTCCAGCGCCATGTCTGCCGCCAAGGCCATCTGTGACCACATGAGGGACATCTGGTTCGGCACCAAGGAGGTCAGTGTGGACCGAGTGTTTCAGTTTACCTCTGCTCTCAAGGCCTGAAGAGGCTGAAAAGTGTAACATGAAGGAAGTTTCAAGGACTTCTATTCTCAACTTTCCCTTTTCAAATCTCCCCTGAAGTAGCTTCAAAAACTCTACAATTTATTTTAGTCTCTATATTTATTCTAATAATTTCTACAAACAAATCTCAGGAAAGAAATTTCAGAAAACGACAAACCTTCCTGTTATATGAGAAAAAAGATGAATAAATAAACAATATGACATATAGCATAACATTATGACTAATAATGTACAGCAAACCTTAAAGCAGCCTACAGCCTGCTGCTTTAAGGAGGAGATCTTAATCAGCAGGTGGGTTTCTGATGTAGCCCACGTGTATAACTCAGTTATATAAACATATATATATATATAAACAGTTATATAAACATACGCAGATAGACAACTAGTCACTAGCATACTGTGAAGGCATATTAAAGGGGGGGGGTACAGAGCTGAGGCAGGAGGGTAACATTTATGAGAATACATTTAAATCTATGTCGTTTTCTTTTGTGGTGTCTCCTTAAAGTCTGGATGCTGATGATGATCTTCTGATTTAAGGCTAAAATCTTAAGTATGACCTCATAGCTAAATTGGATATAATTTGATGATGTCATACACAACAAGTGGTGGTGTCTGTGGTGTGATGAGGTCCTTCCCAGCAGGTAAAATTTAAAACGTGGTTCCTTGACCAAAAACTGTTCTGACTGTAATGAATCTGTAATCTGAAGTTATTCTATGACATCATCTCTCCTGGCTGTGTTTTTGATGTTTTTACCTACAGCTGTCCTAAAATGCTGTTGTTTTAACATGTTTACAGAGACAGTTTTCAGGTGTCAGTGGCCTGATACTGTGGCAGTGCATTAAGGCCATTGTGAGTAAAAACTATAAATAAAAAAATAAGACCTTGGGGAGTAATAATCTGAGAAAAACATAAAAGATTCTTTTGTAAACGTTCTGCCTCAACCTTAGAATTCAGAGTCTGTAAGTAGAGAACATACGTGAAGACCTTTGTGTCAGTGACAAGCCTCCCGGTCTTTGCTGATGGTCTCGGTGTTACATTGAAACTTTTTTTTTTTAGCTGAAAATGGAGACTTTTTTTCTCTGCGTTTTTAAAACCTTCTGCGTTTACATGGCATCGTTTTTGAAATGATCCCCGTAAACACAGATCCACAAACATGACTGAAAACGTCTGTTTGCCAAGGCAGTAGTTGGTGGAGTAACTTTTCAAAATAAACACCACAGAATAAGATCACAGTGGTGGTTCAGCAAATTTACATTAGAATAAATAAATACATAAACACAACAGAGTCTGTAGCACAAAGAAAACCGGACAGTCCGGCTTTGTATTTTTGTAGTTTTTCTGGACTTAGTAGGCTGTTTGCTGTCTGTGTACGTGACAAAGGCTGGCAGGTACCGTATAGACATGCACAAAGCGGGGCTGTGTCCTCATCGTTTTTATTGCAGTCCCTGAAAACGCTGTTCTCGTATAAACGGACGGCCAAAACACAGCAAAAGGTTTCCGTTTTTGGGTGGTGTAAACGGCCCCTCAGACTGACTGAAGCTGTTGTTTGCTACCACTAGGGCGAGTTCATCTCCATGGGTGTGTATGCTGGCGGAAACTCCTACGGCATCCCGGAGGACCTCATCTTCTCCTTCCCTGTCGAGATCAAGGTGAGTCTGCCCAGTTTTTCTGCCTCCATGAGAAAGACCTACAAACCCAATACAGAACATCTGGAAAGAACAGACTTCTAAAGTTTCATAAATACATTTTAACATATTTATGTATAACATTGAAGAGCAAAACAAACCTCAGTTTAGGCCTCAGAAAGAAGAAATATATAAAGGGAATAAAATAGTAAAATAATAACATTAAATAATTGTGCTGAGACTGCTGTTTTGTTTCAGTGCAGTGACTGATCTGGATCCACACAAAATCAGACATATTAATAGATATTCGCTGAATAAGCATTGAGATTTTTTTTATTATTACCTTTTGATTGAGAAAATTGTAAAATGTCAAAATATGTCCAATGTCATAATGTTGACAAAATAAATCCTGGATCTGATCTGCCACAAAATCTAATGAATGCTTCCTTTTGATTTCAATAAACTAGTGTTAATTTAAATCTGCTTAGAACTAGTCAAGATAAACAGAAAAACAAACATTTTTGCTTACATAACCAACCAATGGACACAGGTGGAAACGTAACGTCCATACAGGAGGTAATAAACACTAAATGGACCATCATTTGTGGTTCTTCACTTCTGTTTTTAAAGAAATGAAAAGTCTCTGAGAACATTTTTCCTAAAAGCGTTCTCACACAGGAGTCACCCATTGTTCTGATATGCTGAAGTGATTTTTTTGGAGCTTTTTCAGCGTTTATTATGTAGGACAGCTGAAGAAGAGACAGGAAATGGGGTGAGGTGGTGGGGCAGAGCTTAACACGTCCTGATTGTTTTTATATGAAGATGAGAAAGTGAGCGACTTTGTTCAGCGACAGCTTTATTTAAAGCTCACATCGAAAACACGACCTCTGACTCCTCCCTAAATAGGATTCTGTGCCCTGACCGTGAAGGCCATGAGGAGGCTCAGACAGAGCTGGAGGTGCATCAGATGTGTCATCACCCTAACATCTTGAGCCTGGCTGCACATACCTTTGTTGATGGTGGAGGCAAGACTGAAGCCTGGTTACATCTGCCTTTTATCAGAAAAGGCAGCCTGTGGTCTATTGTGGAGAAGCTCCGAGACCAGGGGAGCTTAATGCCTGAAAAACAGATGTTGCAAATCTTGTGTGGCTCTGGTCTGGGCTCAAGGCCATTCATGATAAAGGCTATGCACACAGAGACCCGAAGCCCACAAATGTGCTCCTGGATGAGGATGACAAGCCAGTTCTGATGGACCTGTGGTCAATGAACTGTGCCAGGAAGCAGGGAAGCTATGACCATACAGGCCTGGGCAGCCCAGCGGTGCACCATTTCCTACTGGGCTCCTCAGTGTTGAGATGATGATGTTGGAGGGGCCTGATGACATGGTATTTCAGAGGGGAGACCGTGTTGGCTTGGCAGTCCAGAATCCTGTGGCCATCCCACAGTCTTGCAGTTACTGGCAGGGCCTGAAGATGCTACTGAGCTCCATAATGGTGTCAAATCCCCAGGAGAGACCAAACATCAAGTGGGTTCTTGACCAGGGTGCAGGACCTGCAGAGTCGCAGCCCCAACACACAAATCAACATGGTCTGATCTGGATGTAGGAGACCTTTGCACACATAATTGAATGACTCTTATTTTGAATGGAAAATATTTATTGAATGACTTAAGCGTAAAAACTGTACCCACTTTTTACACAAGTCCATCACACAGTCAGTTCTGGGAGCTTTGAAGTAGCATCAACAATAGTGGACTAAATATAAAGACAAATGATCTGAAAGCCTTGAATGTCCCCTGTTATATGATGGATCAAATGATGCCTCTAAAAGTGAAGTGAGTTTACCTTGTAATGTTTAAGATCATATATGGGAATACAGACAACTCTCATGTCTGCCAATTGAATATGAACCTGTAGCCAGTCATCCTTTTAGCATAGTTTAGCATGAAGACTGGAAATGAGGGGACATAGCTTAGCTATGTTTGAAATTAACAAAATTTACATACAAGCACTTTAAAGTCACTAATTATCATGTTATATCTATGTAAAAACGACGTGTTGGTTCTAAAGAGGTTGATGTGCAGTTTTATTGTTTTAATCTGAAGTCTTTGTCTGGATTAAATAGATATAACCTGTTATTTAATGAGCGTTAGAGGTGCTGATAGGTGGATTTCATTACTTTGGGCTAAGGCTAGTTTAGCTTTTCCCCCATTGACCTTTGTGTTAACTGCTGCTGCCTGTAGCCTCATCAAAAAGCATATTCCTAGTTTATAACCTTAAAAAACTTATTTTTTTAACTTCTCCTTCAGCTGTTCTCCACACCTCTGTCTCTGTTAGGGAGAAAGAGGCTGAGTGCTCCTCACCTGCAGTGCTGCATTTGAACACACAGAGGTGCTTTATCATCACATTCCTGCTCTCCACAAACTGATGTGGTCATGAGCTTGTTTCTGTCTGGTGACAGCTGATAATATGTGAATGGGTCAGCTGTTACGGTTACACAGCTAAATAATAGGAATTAAACTTTAAACCAGTTCAAGGAATGAAAGAACTATTTTCATTAAATCTATGTCAAAGGCGTTGTCATATGACTTTAACCTTTCTTATCTCACTTTTCTCTGTCTGTGTTCTATTTTACACACTATTTTCTATTTTAGCTGTGATTCTAAGTCTGGGTTTGTTGTCATACATGGATGTGGTCTCACATCCTTTCTCCCTCTGTCGTCCCCCACAGAACAAAACCTGGAAGATGGTTGAAGGACTCCCCATCAAGGACTTCTCCCGCGCCAAGATGAACGCCACAGCGGAGGAGCTGGTGGAGGAGCGAGACACTGCCCTGGACTTCCTGTCCCAGTGACTGTCCCGCCAACAGCAGCAACAGCGTTTAGAGCCCACGAAGGCTGGCTGCTCGCGGCTCTGAAGACCTCCACTCTTAGTGTGTCACCTCTGTGTGTGTGTGTGTGTGTGTGTGTGTGTGTGGCCACTTCTTCATGTTTTAAAATGTTTTAAATGTTTTAATGACAACAACCTGGCCACCGTCTGCCTGACGCTGAGAGAATGTCCCCAGTGGTAGATGCTAACACACAGTAGCTGTCAGAAACTGTAACGGAACAAGTTATTACCAATAAAACCAGAGAACTGAGTGACCGACCAAAGTCAGGCCTCTTTATTAATGTCTCATTAAAGTACATGTAGCACTGATGAAACACAATCACTAACTTCTGTTGAACATGAGCCCCTCTGAGGCTATAAGAATGGAAACAGCAGTTTGTGGAAACTAAATATGAGCTGGAAGCACAGCTGAAACTAGAGCTCAAACCTGTAAAACCTGAACAATCAGAGAGTAAATCAGACAAAACAGCATCCTGTAACAGTTATCAGAGGAGTATCACCAGTGATTCAATAAAACATCATACAGGTGTTGAAAATTAATTTTAAAAACTTTTTCAACTTGTATACATTCTGTATGTTACTCAGAGATTAAAATCCAATGGTGCACTGTGGTGGAACATCATGAATTGTCCACAGTATTTTTATTTTCTTTTGACTTGTTGTTTTTTATGATATAGGCAAAATGTTAAAAAAAAAAATTTTTAAAAGCCTGATCTCACACCGTTTGAAAAAGAAGACGGGATCCAGGATCCACATCTGGATCTGGATCCACCTCAAAATTTAATCAACTCTTCTTTTGCCCAAAATTCACTCCTACACAAAATTTCATCAAAACCTGTTCACAACATTTTGAGATAACTTGTGGACAAACTAACATCGGTTTTCACATAATCGTATGAATGTAGATTAAAAACACAGACTGGACCTTTATGGACAAAGGTATGTGGAAAAAAGTAGGTGTGAGTGTATAAAAAGACCCAATGAGCAACAACAACACATTTATACAAGTGAAGTGTACTTGTGGCTTTAGCATACAGTACGAAGAGGACAGGATGATTATTATAGTTTGGCATCATCTCACATGTAGAAGTGTCATCATGCCTTCATACACACAACTTCTACTGGGGTTAAAACGTCCATGGTGGAGGTATTTAAAAACTGGAGCATCTCCATGTTGTCGATCCTGTGATAGTTTGTTATAGACAGTTTAAAAAAACAGGACAACAGGTGACAGTATTTCAGCGCCCTTATAACAACAGATGTAAACTCCCTCCTCATCAGGTAATCATAGACGTAGCATACAAACTGTATGTGTCCTTTCTACCATTTCAGTCTGAAAAAGTCCATCAATACAAATTGATTTAATTTGATTTGAGCTTTTTTAATATATACTGTATATAATTTAGAAATTAAATCCAGTCTTTTTACGTTCTCCTGTGTTGTGCAGTGAGACATTTTAACCACATGGGAGCAGCATCAATTCACTAAAAATGAATTGATTCCTGACAAGGTTTATGTGTGATCTCCATTCAGTTATTAATTAATGTATTCATCTCAGGGGCCGCAGTCCATTTTATCCATTATGTTTTTCTTTTTTTTCTTTTTATATTTTACGAAATGATATACAATATCACTGTGAGCTGAAGACTGAATAAAACCTGTACTGTTCAGTATTGAATGCTGTTTCCAGGGCCTACAGATCTCCAGGGACCCAAAAACTCTCAGATTCACTGTGTGATTAATTGTGCATTTAATGAAAATGTTGCCTCGGTGTCATTTAAAAGTTATTTTGGCAAATTTTGCAATAGAATAAACACAGATTGAAAACACTGGATGCGCTCAGAACAAAATTAATGAAATGGAGATAAAAGCAAATGAAACAAAAAATCTGATAAAAATGAGTCGTTTGAATTCAAATCTAACGACTTGCACGTGTGAAAATACTTACATACAAGAAGCATTTTTTAAACTGGAGTAAAAATACTTTCCGGGGTGGGCGGGATATTCTGCCAGCTCCATCTGATTTACGGTTATTTCGACCAATTACCCTTCTTCTTGGACATCGTACGCGCTCCGTCATTTGCTGGCGACAGTGGGTTGAGCTCGCGCTCCGGGGCAGCAGCCAAGCTAGTCTGACAGCAGGAACATGAAACTTCACGGGTTTTAAAGCGTTTAATCTGCCTCTGTTTGTTGTAAAACCGGACCCTCCGGTTCTGGGCGGTAGTTAATCCTGGTTTGAGGTTCTCCGTGCTGTTCCTCGCTGGGGATTTGAGGGTCTCCCGGGACTTTGACGGTGTGTGCAGGTAGGAAACTTCAGTAATTTGACAGGTTGAGCACTGTTTCCTCAGACATGTCACACCAAAGAATACTGAATCCCACAGAAGAATCCCTTATCGATAACTAAAGATAGATGAATTAACCTGTATGAAAAATCTATACTTTTACCAGATTGGAGAATAACTTGTGTAAACAGTGTAGCACCTTTCAACAAGTGATTTATGAAAGAGGTAAAATGGCATTGAGGCAACATACAAAAGAAACGGAAATCATATTTGAATAAAATACTGTTTGCTGAAATAGGATAAAGAAACAGAAAATTTGTAAAACAAAATAATAGTAAGAAGTCCTTGGAAATAAAGCAGGAAGATATTAGTTGCTTTTGAAGTGAGTTAAAGTAATTTTTAATTATATGGTGTTTACACAGCATAAACTGGGATATTTTAAGTGAATTAAATCACAGTGAGCTCAAAATGATTCCTCATTTCCCTTCTCCAGCAGCCCCTCTCACACAGGCGGGACTGTTGCGTCTCTATAACACCTCACTGTTCTGTATAAACGTTCCAGAGGCGTAATGACAGGTCATTGTTCCGCCTCTGAGCCAACAGTGGAGGTAGAAACCGCGCCGAATCAACGTCTGTATGGACGAGGCTGTGGGACAGGAAGGGGCTGTGACTTCTTACCTCCGCCGAGGGAGGAGTTATGTTTTGGCTGGTGTTTGTTTGTGAATAGGATTTTTTTTAAACGAATCAACGGATTTTGATGAAATTTTCAGGAGATGTCGGAAGTGGCCAAAGGAAAAATCGATTAGATTTTGGTGGTGATCCGGATCACTGTCTGGATCCAGGAATTTTTTATTTATTTTTTATTATTATAGGATTAAACTGCCACATATACACTTGGACCTAGGACCATATCCCATATATTTTTATACATATGTATATACTGTATATATATATATTTTTTTTTATAAATATGTATTTTTTTAATATATATATATATTTATATATATATATATTTATTTATATATATATATATATATATATATATATATATATAGATTTATTTATTTATTTCATTTGGGAGTTAAAGTGCTGCCTCACAGCACGTTTTCCTTCCGGCTTTCCATTGTAGAAAATATTGCAAACATTTATTTTTTTGTGAATCATTGTATCTCTTCTTATATTTATATATATATATAAATATATATATATATATTTGAGAAGCTTGAACAACCACATTTTTGGTGTTTTTGCTCAATAAAACCAGACCTGTTATCTACTTATTGTTAACTGATTCATTAACAACTCTTTTTTCAGCATCAATGTGTGTATCAGGATGTAAAAACAGGAGTGTGAGGAGGAGTGGGCAGAGCAGTCACATGTAGCTGTGTATGATTGGTGTGTGTGTCTGTGGGCAGGCCTTGTGTTGAGTTGAGGGTCAGAGCTGCAGATCTCTGAGCTTCCTCTGAACTGAGGATGAGGAGGACGTCTGTTGTTCTCTGACAGCCGCTGACTTTAGGTGTTTCTTTGGGACCATTTTTAACGAACACATGGACTCAGTGTGAGCTGATGTTAAAACTAAACCTGCTGCTGCTTCTGTTGTTTCACTGATTATTATTGTTTTTGAGCAGACTGGTAAATGTCTCTACGTTTAGCTGGTAAGTGAAAACCAGTTTGTTCTGTCAGATTCAGGTAATCTTATGGGTGTGATTAGACTTTTGTACCCAGGTGCCTTTATGTAATTTTCTGGTTTGCACTAATGTAATGTATAAAGTAGTATCAAAGTATAAAATCATTGTCCTATTAAATTCATGTCAGTTTATGTCAGAAGCTTTAAATCAGCCTATTTTGTTTGTGTCAGTGAATGCAACACCTTGACTTTTAGACCCCTTCATAATGAATTATATAAGAGTACAAATTATAAAATTGCACGATGTCTAGTTGTAGAAATTCTTTATGGCAGCGTGTAGATACACTTCAGACAATGAAGTCAAACAATTTCTACACTTTGTTTCAGCTCCTTCAAGGTTGACTTGGACATTTTTAGACTCAGCAGCTCCCAGAATTTTAAACTTTGGCCATTTTTATATCAGAAAATTAAAGATATCCTGTGTTTTTATGTTGAACTTCATTTGATAATCATCTGTAAAGAGCGTTCAGATTTTTAATACTCAGCAAACTGAAAATCTGAGTGCACTGTGTTCCCAGCATGTTTGTCTGTGACGTTAAACATTTGCTGATAAAAAGGGAAATAGAGCTGTAGCCTCACAGCAACAAGGTCCTGGGTTCAAATCCGCCTGAGGACCTGGGACTGTTCTGTGGTTAGTCTCCAGGTTCTCCTCATGTCTGTGTGGGTTCTCTCCATGTTCTCCTCGTGTCTGTGTGGGTTCTCTCCATGTTCTCCTCGTGTCTGTGTGGGTTCTCTCCATGTTCTCCTCGTGTCTGTGTGGGTTCTCTCCATGTTCTTCTTGTGTCTGTGTTGGTTCTCTCCAGGTTCTCCAGCTTCCTCCCACTAAAAACATGCAGTAGATGAACTGGTGACTCTAAACTGACTGTAGGTGTGAATGTGAGTCTGAATGGTTGTTGGTCTTTCTGTGTCCCTGTGATGAACTGGCGACGTGTCCAGGGTCAGCTGTTATAGGCTCCAGCCCC
>CM075191.1:2553054-2615554 GCA_037577475.1 Chaunax sp. Z400 | reverse complement strand
CTGCAGAATCAGGACCACTTTAGGTATTTACTAATCTGAGTTTATATTGGCTAGAAATTTCCAAAAGAAGATGATGGGAAGGAAAATCCTTGATATTTTTCAAAGAGCCTATAAAGATGCAAAAAGAGGCCATATTCTGAATATTACAGTGAGATTGGAAGCAGAGGGTGATTTCATAGTAATGCTGGAGGAATGGGATAAGATCTGACAGCAGCAGCTCCATTTGGTGTCCTGGGCGCCGTCTTTAGGATGAAAATGCATTTTAAATGTAAAATCATGTACCTGGTGATTTAGAGGAGGTTTGCTGTGCAGGGAGATAAATGCATGTGGGGGGTGTTAGTGGCCTGTAGAAAGGCTATGACCAGGAAAGAGACAAACCAACCATAGATGAATGGACTGACATAGTTTACAATATATATACAATGTATACGATGGAAAGAATTCCATTGAAACTATAAACTCGGATTGATATCTAGGATTATGGGTAGGTTTTGTCCCTTTAAGAGATGAACTCTCCCCGTTTTGGGGGTTTGTTTTGTGTCTGGTTGGCACATGTGTATTATTGTTTATTAGTATTTTATGAAAGAAAATGTAATAAATAAACTGGTCTGATATTCATTGAACATGTAGGACTGTTCCTTTAAATGAGCTGCAGAACAGAGATGAGCTTCATGCTTCAGAAACAAGCCAATGAAACCAGATCTGAGGACGGGGAACATACAGGCAACTATTTATCAGCACGGTGACATTTCACACACACACAGTGTTCCCAGAGTAGCCGAGCACAGTGAAGGTTAGGCCTAAGAATAGTCTGACCGCTGCAGCATTTGGGGTGTGTCTTTAGGACGGCGAGACGCTGACAGTTGTCCCCCGTGTGACTCTGCTGTCGTCCCATTGGTCATGAGCTCAGACATCGACCATGTCAGACAAAACAAATGCGTGAAATGAACTAAATGTTCTTGTAGTTCTGCCTTCAGTAAACACATCCCTTCTCTCTTCTCCACAAAGATAATAATTCACCACATCACACTGAATTTATGAGCGATTTTTAGGCCTGGCAGGAACATCTTTGACATCTTTCCTCAGGTTCTCTGGGCTGAAGTCTTATTTTATTCGTTCTGATGTTTAACTTCAGAGGAACATAAGTTAACTCAATTGGTTGTCTAGAGAAATAAAAACCCTCCCATTCATGGACTTTATGGGAGCGACTGATGAGTCAAGTGCGACACCTAGTGGTAAATCCAGTTCACCGGTCCAGGTCAGCGTTCGGATCAGGTTTCTTTAGCTTCTTTCTGAACCACTGAGCTCATCTTGTTAAAGGAACAGTCCCATATTTTATGCTCTGTGCTCCCAGAGGTTAAAAGGAGAGTCAGTGTGCATTTAGATTGGTTCAGCTTCAGATTTCAGCTGCTGATAGCACCGCCCCAACACTGAATGGACAGATTGTGCTTTATCACTGTTGCCAGTTCATTAGGTACACCTGACTCCAACTAATGTAGTCTAATACAAACAGTAAATCTGCTGTAAATCCTCCTTTATGAACGTTCTAATAATGTTCAGTCCTTCACCGTAACTGAAGATTATTCCAGTGTTTAAATGGAGGGCAATGTTTTGTGATAAGTTACATAATATCAGGAATGCTCTGTCACACCGGAGTTATTTAAATCAAAGTAAATTATGTTCTTCAAGATAAACGTCTCGTGTAGATCAGTCATGGAAAATGAGAGCCATGAGGGGTTTCCTGTTATATCGAGCAGCAAAGTGTGATGTGTTTGACTTAATTAGCCTTAAGCTAACCTGAAATGTCCTGCAGTGGGACTCCTACATACACACACACACATTACTGAAGAATATATTCTGCAGCCCTGCTTTAAATGTGTCTCTGCTGTGTCTGCTCAGATCCAGCCCTACGAAACGATCAAATCTAAGGGTCTCCCTGACGACATCAGCGCCAGCCTCAACAAGCTGGTTGTGGTCAAACTGAATGGCGGTCTGGGAACCAGTATGGGCTGTAAGGGCCCCAAGAGTCTGATCAGCGTCCGCAACGAGAACACCTTCCTGGACCTGACCGTCCAGCAGATTGAGGTAGAGACGAACCAATCAGAACAGCCAGTAGTTCTGAGCCTCTGACGTGGAACTGAACTCTGTTGTCCTTTTCAGCACCTCAACAAATCCTTCAACGCCGACGTGCCGCTCGTCCTCATGAACTCTTTCAACACCGACGAGGACACAAGGAAGATCCTGCAGAAATACAAACACCACTGTGTCAAGATCCACACCTTCAACCAGAGCAGGTACAGCACACTCACATCATCACGGACACAACTCACATCATCACCGACACAACTCACATCATCACCGACACAACTCACATCATCACCGACACAACTCATATCATCACAGACAACACACATCATCACCGACACAACTCACATCATCACAGACAACACACATCATCACAGACACAACTCACATCATCACAGACAACACGCATCATCACCGACACAACTCACATCATCACTGACACAACTCACATCATCACAGACAACACACATCATCACCGACACAACTCACATCATCACGGACAGCACGCATCATCACCGACACAACTCACATCATCACTGACACAACTCACATCATCACAGACAACACACATCATCACTGACACAACTCACATCATCACGGACAACACACATCATCACTGACACAACTCACATCATCACGGACACAACTCACATCATCACTGACACAACTCACATCATCACGGACAACACGCATCATCACCGACACAACTCACATCATCACTGACACAACTCACATCATCACAGACAACACGCATCATCACCGACACAACTCACATCATCACTGACACAACTCACATCATCACAGACAACACGCATCATCACTGACACAACTCACATCATCACGGACACAACTCACATCATCACGGACACAACTCACATCATCACCGACACAACTCACATCATCACTGACACAACTCACATCATCACGGACAACACGCATCATCACCGACACAACTCACATCATCACGGACGCAACTCACATCATCACCGACACAACTCACATCATCACCGACACAACTCACATCATCACCGACACAACTCACATCATCACCGACACAACTCACATCATCACCGACAACTCACATCATCACCGACAACACACATCATCACCGACAACACACATCATCACCGACAACTCACATCATCACCGACAACACACATCATCACCGACAACACACATCATCTCCGACACAACTCACATCATCACCGACAACACACATCATCACCGACAACACCGACAACACACATCATCTCCGACACAACTCACATCATCACCGACAACACACATCATCACCGACACAACACACATCGTCTCCGACACAACACACATCATCTCCGACACAACACACATCATCTCCGACACAACACACATCATCTCCGACACAACTCACATCATCACCGACAACTCACATCATCACCGACAACTCACATCATCACCGACAACTCACATCATCACCGACAACACACATCATCTCCGACACAACACACATCATCTCCGACACAACTCACATCATCACCGACAACACACATCACCGACAACTCACATCATCACCGACAACTCACATCATCACCGACAACACACATCACCGACAACTCACATCACCGACAACTCACATCATCACCGACAACTCACATCATCACCGACAACACACATCATCTCCGACACAACTCACATCATCACCGACAACTCACATCATCACCGACAACACACATCATCACCGACAACACCGACAACACACATCACCGACAACTCACATCATCACCGACAACACACATCACCGACAACTCACATCATCACCGACAACACACATCATCACCGACAACACACATCACCGACAACTCACATCATCACCGACAACACACATCACCGACAACACACATCATCTCCGACACAACTCACATCATCACCGACACAACTCACATCATCACCGACAACACCGACAACTCACATCATCACCAACACAGCTCACCTTAGACAGCAACCCAAAACTAAACATCTACCCTCCACCTTCTGCTGACAGGTATCCGAGGATCAACAAGGAGTCTCTGCTGCCCATCGCTAAAAACATGAGGATGAACGGTGAGAACGCCGATGCCTGGTACCCGCCAGGTCACGGAGACATCTACACCAGCTTCTCCAACTCCGGCCTGCTGGACAAACTCCTCGCCGAGGGCAAGGAATATATCTTCGTGTCCAACATCGACAACCTGGGCGCCACCGTCGACCTCTTCATCCTCCACCACCTGATGAGCCAGCCGGATGACAAACGCTGCGAATTCATCATGGAGGTCACCAACAAGACTAGAGCTGACGTCAAGGTGAGAGCGGTTCGCCGTAACGCAGCACTGTTCATCCGTCATGTGGCAGGTCAGCCTCTCAGTGCTTCCTGTCTCCTCTGTGCAGGGTGGTACGCTGATCCAGTACGAGGATCATCTGAGGCTGCTAGAGATCGCGCAGGTCCCAAAGGCCCACGTCGATGAGTTCAAGTCCGTCACCAAGTTCAAGATCTTTAACACCAACAACCTGTGGATCTCTCTGCCCGCCATCAAGAGGCTGCACGAGAAGAACGCCATGGACCTGGAGATCATCGTCAACCTGAAGGTGACGCTCGCTTTCCTAGTGAGAAAAGGCTGATCAGACATGATTCAGCAAAAAACCCTGTTTTCTCTATTTCCTATCAAATCCCATATTTATCTCCAGGTGTTACAGCTCGTTGGGGGAAACAGAGGCAACATAAAACCTGATGTTTTTGGTACAATACGGTTTTTATTTACCACAAGTTCAGACAGGAAGAAAGGTAAGACAGCTGAATCTTCCTAAAAGAAAACCAAACTTCACAGAAAGACATTAACCGGTCAAACTGCTTCTGGGGCCATACTCAGAATGCTTTCTAGTAGAGTTGCTCCTAGTAGTGACAAGGAATGACTTAAGTTTCTTTAGGAGTGGAGAAAATGGCAGAAAGACGGAGAGGTAGGAAGAACATGACCGTGTTAAAGAAGGTGACAACGATCCAGAATCTGCATCCGTACCTGGATCCACCTCCAAACTTCATCAACTCTTCTTTTGTCCAAGTTGCTCTGATGTTTAGAGAAGAGCAATGGAATGTATTTAAGGATAAAAAAAATCATTTTATTTCAATTCAATTCAATTTATTTATATATAGCGCCAAATCACAACAAAAGTTATATCAAGGCACTTTACAAAAAGAGCAGGTCTAGACTGACTCTTCATTATAGTTTTCATATAAACGTTGAGATTTGAGCCCGTGTCCAATAAGAATCACCTGAAGCTGCAGTTTCCTACTCTAACCAAGCCCCTGAATGTCGCTGCAGACGTTGGATGGCGGTCTGAATGTTATCCAGCTAGAGACGGCTGTGGGCGCCGCCATTAAGAGCTTCAGCAACGCCATGGGTGTGAACGTCCCCCGCAGCCGCTTCCTGCCGGTGAAGACGTCGTCCGACCTGCTGCTGGTGATGTCGAACCTGTACAGCCTGGATGCCGGGTCCCTCATCATGAGCAGGAAGAGAGAGTTTCCCACCACACCACACGTCAAACTGGGCAGCTGCTTCACCAAGGTCAGCCCCGACCCACAGTCTCACTACTAGTACTACTAGTACCACCACCACCACTACTACTATTACTACCACCACTAATACTACTACTACTACCACCACTACTGCTACTACTAGTACTACTACCACTAAAGGAGGAACCATTTAGATTAGGAGTAGATCCTAAATAAATCCTTTCACATGCGTCTCATGTCTTAGTAGAGGTAGTAAAAAAGGCCCCCAAAGGGATATCTTATCTTATCTTATTTGATCAGTGTTTCTTGTCTCCCAACAGGTTTGGTAGCTATAACTTTATGATTCAGTGTCAGTGTAATAAATTTGATATTACAGTATTTACAGTTTTCTGAATGCTGATAAAGTGTTTGGGACACGTTGTCAGCTGAAACAGACTCATCGTCGTCGTTTGTTCTGCAGGTCCAGGAGTTTCTGTCCAGGTTCGAGAACATTCCGGACATGCTGGAGCTCGACCATCTCACCGTGTCCGGAGACGTCACCTTTGGCAAGAACGTGTCTCTGAAGGTAGAGAACATTTCCAGTGGTTGGATGACCTCTGACCTCTGGTTAACGCTGCTGACTGTAGATAATCTACATTTTATAAAAACGTGTCCTGACAGACGAGTCTTTGCTCCTAGTTTAAAGACACGATCACACTATTTCAGGTCGGTCCTGAAACAACATACAGGTGATCACATTGGAATGTTTTTATTATCAAAGTCAACAATGAGATAAAAGTTGACAATCTGAGATTTAAAAAGTCACAACTATGAGAGTCAGAGTCAAGAGAAAAGTCGATATTAGGAGTTAAAAAGTAGAAATTCTGACAGAATTCCACTTTTTCTTGTAATGTTGATTGTTTTATTATTCTTCCAGCTGTTTTTACAATGATGACTTAACCATTAATTAAGGTTAACTGAAATAATCACAACCTGATGATGATGATGTCATAACTAACAGACTTTGATTGGTCGCCTGTTTTTTTAGAGTCAATGGAATATATGGAGGACGAATAGAGTCCAAAATGTCTCCAGATGCTAACGGCTGATAGCAGCAGAACCAAAGGTTTCATCAAGCCTCTTTTCTTCACCAGGGAACCGTCATCATTATAGCCAATCACGGCGACCGGATCGACATTCCCGTCGGAGCGATGCTCGAGAACAAGATTGTCTCAGGAAACCTGCGGATCCTCGACCACTGAGGCCTTCCGGCTAAAAACAAAGAAGCCATTTGCACGTTGAAGAGAAACAAACGTCTCTTCACTGATGAACTCCATTTGTTTTCATCTGTTTTCAATGTAAAGCCAAAGGTCACCCTCGTCTTCCTCAGGAAGGAACGTGTTACTGAAACAGTGGCGACTGGTTCTCTTCTTCTGCTGTCAATTAAACAAGAGTGCTATAGGTCAACTGAGTGTCATGTGATTTTTAAGAACAGACAGTGACTTTTTAAATGATTTCATAGTATATCTGTTGGATTCTAATCAAAGCTCAGTTTGATTTGTGCCTCCAGATTGTTGAAAAATGTGTCCCATTTCATCACAACTTAAAAACTGTTTAATATTTCTTCACAAAACTTTCTATGTATACAGAAATATGGTAGACTCTATACATCTATAGATAGATCTATATCTATCTATATATCTATATATATATATCTATATATATATATATATATATAGATATATATATATATATATATATATATATATACACTTCTCAAAGAAATTAAAGGAACACTTTGAAAACACATCAGATCTCAATGGGAAAAAAAATCATGCTGGATATCTATACTGATATGGACTGGGTAATGTGTTAGGAATGAAAGGATGCCACATCGTTTGATGGAAATGAAAATTATCAACCTACAGAGGGCTGAAAAGACACCCCGAAAATCAAAGTGAAAAAATGATGCGGCAGGCTAGTCCATTTTGCTGAAATTCCATTGCAGCAACTCAAAATGGTACTCAGTACTTTGTAGTGCCCCCACGTGCTTGTATGCATGCCTGACAACGTCGGGGCTTCTCCTAATGAGACGACGGATGATGTCCTGGGGTATCTCCTCCCAGATCTGGACCAGGGCATCACTGAGCTCCTGGACAGTCTGAGGAGCAACCTGGCGCCATCGGATGGACCGAAACATAATGTCCCAGAGGTGTTCTATTGGATTTAGGTCAGGCGAGCGTGGGGGCCAGTCAATGGTATCAATTCCTTCATCCTCCAGGAACTGCCTGCATACTCTCGCCACATGAGGCCGGGCATTGTCGTGTACCAGGAGGAACCCAGGACCCACTGCACCACCGTAGGGTCTGACAATGGGTCCAAGGATTTCATCCCGATAACTAATGGCAGTCAGGGTGCCATTGTCTAGCCTGCAGAGGTCTGTGCGTCCCTCCATGGATATGCCTCCCCAGACCATCACTGACCCACCACCAAACCGGTCATGCTGAACGATGTTACAGGCAGCATAACGTTCTCCACGGCTTCTCCAGACCCTTTCACGTCTGTCACATGTGCTCAGGGTGAACCTGCTCTCATCTGTGAAAAGCACAGGGCGCCAGTGGGGGTCCTGCCAATTCTGGTGTTCTATGGCAAATGCCAATCGAGCTCCACGGTGCCGGGCAGTAAGCACAGGGCCCACGAGAGGACGTCGGGCCCTCAGGCCACCCTCATGAAGTCTGTTTCTGATTGTTTGGTCAGAGACATTCACACCAGTGGCCTGCTGGAGGTCATTTTGTAGGGCTCTAGCAGTGCTCATCCTGTTCCTCTTGCACAAAGGAGCAGATACCGGTCCTGCTGATGGGTTAAGGACCTTCTACGGCCCTGTCCAGCTCTCCTAGAGTAACTGCCTGTCTCCTGGAATCTCCTCCATGCTCTTGAGACTGTGCTGGGAGACACAGCAAACCTTCTGGCAATGGCACGTATTGATGTGCCATCCTGGAGGAGTTGGACTGCCTGTGCAACCTCTGTAGGGTCCAGGTATCGCCTCATGCTACCAGTAGTGACACTGACCCTAGCCAAATGCAAAACGAGTGAAAAACAGTCAGAAAAGATGAGGGAAAAAATGTCAATGGCCTCCACCTGGAAAACCATTCCTGTTTTGGGGGTCGTCTCATTGTTGCTTCTCTAGTGCACCTGTCGTTAATTTCATTAACACCAAAGCAGCTGAAACTGATTAACAACCCCCTCTGCTACTTAACTGACCAGATCAATATCCCAGAACTTTAATTGACTTGATGCTATACTCTGATTAAAAAGTGTTCCTTTAATTTTTTTAGCAGTGTATATATATATCTACATACCTCTATATATATACATCTATATATATAGATATCTATATATTATATATATAGATGTATACATATACATACATCCATATATATAGATGTATACATATACATACATCTATATATATATATAGATGTATACATATACATACCTCTACATATATATATACACATCTATATATATATCTATATATTATATATAGATATCTATATAGATGTATACATATACATACATCTATATATATATATACATCTATATATATTAAATCTATAGATATATATCTAGAGATATATAGATATTACCATATTTCTATATACATATATCTATCTATGTATGTATATATATATGTTTCTATACAGTATTTTATGTTTGTTATAATGAATCTCTGCCATCATCATCAATATATCAAAAATATTCACACAAGTAAAGATAAACAGACAAACAGACTGAAGTCGCTCCATCATCCTGTTTTATTCACATCAGGTTTGAAGGATTCTGACATGCAGTCCAACTCATCTGACACACACACACACAGACACACACACAGACACACACACAGACACACACACAGACACACACACAGACACACACACACACAGTGGTATAGTAGGCACACTGCAGTGCAGAGCTCGTCTGTCAATCATAAGTAGGCACTTCTGAGGCGAACAACTATGACAGCCTCAGCTGTGGTGACGTCACACCTTAGTTCACTTTGACCTGGTTAATATTTAAATTAAGCTCTTATCTCCTCAATTTCATGTCGATGGAAAGTTTGTTAGTCCACCAAACATGTCTGGAGCCTCACGACAAAATAGCTCTGAAGAGGATGGAGACGTGTTTCTCCTTCCAGCTCGTACAGAATAATAAGTCTACAGATGATCCCTTATTGGTTTAAAAACACATTTACACCCTTTTTAAAGCTGAAATCTGCAACCACTAAACTTTAAGCATTAACACGCAATCCTGCCACCTTTAGTTGCATCACACGCTGGGTATGCAGAGATCTGACCTTTGAGCTCTGAACTCTGAACAGAGTGCTCATTAGTGCTTTTAGCTTGGAGGCTACAGTGAAGATTTCAGGTGTAAAAAGGGGGTAAATAACATCCTTCTGGATCTTGGGCCTCAGCAGACCTGGGTTATTAAAACTAGTCTTCATCTCCTTCTGTATTTCAGCAGAATGTTTGGTGGATTAAGAAAGAAGATAATGACTGAATGTTAATTTTTGGATGAGCTGATTTCAAGAACAGCTGTGATTAATCATTTCCCTTATTTCCAGATAAGGATTTAAATGTCACATAATCTGGAGATGATGATGATACGCTTTGGTCCAGCATCTCTTCCAGTGTCATGTTCTCTGGACGCCTGTGGTGGTGCTGCAGGTTTACGACTCTAGGGTGACGTGACCTCAGCTGGACAGGTGTGCATTTGATTGGTTGGAGCTCAAAACGGCTCAACGTCACTCAGGAACAGAAAACCTGCAGAACAGGTACTCTGACTGAAGCTGGGAGGGAGCTGTCAATCAACCTGAAGGCCACCCACGCTCAAATCCTCAGAACAGGTCAGATCAGATGGAGCCAAAAACATGCTGCTTCCAGCTGGTTTGGCGGCTCCAGCCAGGTGTCATCACCTGCAGCCAATGGCTGAATAAACACGACTCAGTCACACGATGCTGCTCGTGTTCATTTATTTTACATGGACAGGAAGACATAATGAGAGAAATCAGATTTTCTGTTCCGTTGTGTCGTTTCAGCCTCAGAGGAACAAAAAGTCCATGCAGATTAAAGAACTTCAGAAGTTGACAGTAGTTTGACTGAACAGCTGATTTCATGCTTCAAACTCTCCTCATTGATTAATGCATGTATAAAAATCATCTGGATCACTACAGCTGGGCCTCAGCACAAAACTTCATGTTTGACTGGACTGTTTGGAGGAAAAAAGTGGACTTAAAACTTCACTTCATTAATTATAGTGTTTTACTTTGGTGATGATGTAACTCAGGAGTTTTGGGGATTTTATTTAAAATTTTCTTTGACATGTTTTTCATGAGCTCCTGCTTCTTTAGGGTTCCTCCAGAGGGCTTTTACTATGACAGGTCATCGAGGTCAGTCAGGGTCGGCAAACTCTGTATAAATTGGTGTTAAAGGTACTACGAAGGTGAACATGATTGTTAAACTGGTCGTACACTGGGACTTTAGAAAGGCTGCAGTTTAATTATGTAAATCATCGGAGATGTGAAGCCAAAGCTCAACATTTATGTGCTCACGCTGTACAGTTTGATCACCAAGCCACGACCTGAAGCTGCCCGACCAAAGTTTCAGACATGACAGAAACTCATCCGACTGTCCAGCAGCTGATCAGGAGCAGCTGATCGAGAGCAGCTAATAAGGATCAGCTGATCGGGATCAGCTGATCGGGCTGTGACTGCCCCTCACTCTTCCCTGTAGATTTCAAACAAAAGACGTCTGATTAAGCTCAAATTGGTTACGACTATAAAATAAGTGGTGTGGCTAAATGCTAATTGTACAGTTTGTGTCCTGCTTTAGTTTGTTCAGTCATTTCAGTTTGTGTACTTTCACATAAAAGGGTTCTGGAAGGAATAAGTGATGATGTCAGAATACGAGGAGTTTAGAGAAACGGTAATGGCCAAATGTAACAAAGTCACTACAATTAAAGCCGAAGAGACTTGGTACTGAGTGACGTTTGTTCTCTAGTTTTATCTTAAGACTCTTGTTTTTAAAATGACTGAGATGGATGGTACAACAGCGTATGAGGCAGTTAGATGGAGGCAGGCAGAGGGGTAAATTTACAAGAAAAAAACCTGAATATTCTCAGACATTACAGTAAAAGAACCACGTTTTTCACTTTACAGGTTGGGTCGACCTCATCCACCACAGACACCACCTCTAATCCTCATCAGATTATACGTCACAATCAATCACCAGATTATCATCATCATCCAGACTTTAGAGAGACGTCGCAGCGAAGCGGGTCAATTCAGAAGAAAACAACTAAGTGATTTTGGTTTATTCTTCAAGTTACACCTGACGTAGTACACCTTACACCTGACTTCTCACTGCTGGATAAGTTACCTCTCTTCGAAGTAGAGCCCTCTGGTCTGGATTTCTTGAACACAAGAACTCTGGACAATATTCCTGTTTGTTTTTATAAAAGGATACAAAAAGCAGCTGAGGAAGGTTTGAAAACACCGTAAAGGAACCCTGTTGATTAAAAGTATCCCTTCCAGAGGAAATGGTGCTGTCATCTGAACCCTGAATCCTCAGCTTTAGCAAAAGTCTGCGAGACCAGCGGCAGAAAAGTTCGTTTCAGTGTCGATGATAAAAATCCCTTCAGAGGAAAAGTCCGCCACAGTATCGAATGACTTAAGAGAAAAAAATAAATTACCCCACCGTCCTTAAACATTATCTACAGCCTTCTTCCCACTAATAATTTACTTTATTTCTGTTGGATTGCACACAGTGAGATGAGGTTTTTAGCTGTTTTTAAGGAGATTCTGTGTGTTACTTAATAAAGTCTCTTAAAGCGGAGGTCTTCATGACTCCCCAGCTTTTCTTCTCCCAGTTTAGTATTTTTGGTCCCTCCGGGCCTCCTGCAGACCCAGCCAGCCTGCTGTGTGTCTCAGTTGCCAGGTCGTTAGGTCCAGTACGTCCCGTCTCCATCGTTCCTCCATCACCTCTTCTGCTCCCAGATCTCCACCATGTTCAGGTTGAGCCGCTCGAGGCTCTTCAGCACCTGGACGTTCTCTGTGTAGAAGGCGACGTCCACCACCACCAGCCTGCAAACCACAGGCAGTCAGTCACATTTCAAATGATTACGTTGAATTATGAGCTGTGTGTTGAACAGTTACCCATGCTGGGGTCCTCCATCATTAACGACCCCGAGTCGAGCAAGCTGCCTCTTCAGGTGCATCTTAAAACTGGTGTTAATCCTCAGGAACAACATCTGCACAGGGAACACACCTGTCTGAGTTTCTACCCTTCACAGGCGCTCAGATGAAACACCTGGAGACCCTGATCAGGTGTCGAGGCTCACCTGTGTCTGCTCTTCAGGTAAAAGCTCGTAAATAGCTTCGTGCATCTTCGTCATCTGCTTACAGACATTTCTGAAGCAGGCCGACGGCATCGGAGCCTTCACTTCATACTGAGGAGACAACAACACAACATCCATCAGATCACAGGACTAAACATCCGTCAGGTCACACGACTAAACATCCGTCAGGTCACACGATTAAACATCCGTCAGGTCACACGACTAAACATGCGTCAGGTCACACGACTAAACATCCGTCAGGTCACACGACTAAACATCCTTCAGGTCACACGACTAAACATCCGTCAGGTCACACGACTAAACATCCGTCAGGTCACACGACTAAACATCCTTCAGGTCACACGACTAAACATCCGTCAGGTCACACGACTAAACATCCTTCAGGTCACACGACTAAACATCCGTCAGGTCACACGATTAAACAT
Organism: Chaunax sp. Z400; assembly: GCA_037577475.1. Lineage (NCBI taxonomy): Eukaryota > Metazoa > Chordata > Actinopteri > Lophiiformes > Chaunacidae > Chaunax > Chaunax sp. Z400. The sequence continues at coordinate 2,602,126 of CM075191.1, read as the reverse complement.
CCGTCAGGTCACACGACTAAACATCCTTCAGGTCACACGACTAAACATCCGTCAGTAGACATGACTAAACATCCGTCAGGTCACACGACTAAACATCCGTCAGGTCACATGACTAAACATCCGTCAGGTCACATGACTAAACATCCGTCAGGTCACATGACTAAACATCCGTCAGGTCACACGACTAAACATCCTTCAGGTCACACGATTAAACATCCGTCAGTAGACATGACTAAACATCCTTCAGGTCACAAGACTAAACATCTGTCAGGTGACATGACTAAACATCCGTCAGTAGACATGACTAAACATCCGTCAGGTCACACGACTAAACATCCGTCAGGTCACACGACTAAACATCCGTCAGGTCACACGACTAAACATCCGTCAGGTCACACGACTAAACATCCGTCAGGTCACACGACTAAACATCCATCAGGTCACACGACTAAACATCCGTCAGGTCACACGACTAAACATCCGTCAGGTGACATGACTAAACATCGTCAGGTCACACGACTAAACATCCGTCAGGTCACACGACTAAACATCCTTCAGTAGACATGACTAAACATCCTTCAGGTCACATGACTAAACATCCGTCAGGTCACATGACTATACATCCGTCAGGTGACATGACTAAACATCCGTCAGGTGACATGACTAAAAATCCTTCAGTAGACATGACTAAACATCCGTCAGGTCACATGACTAAACATCCGTCAGGTCACATGACTAAACATCCGTCAGGTCACACGACTAAACATCCGTCAGGTCACACGACTAAACATCCGTCAGGTCACACGACTAAACATCCGTCAGGTCACACGACTAAACATCCGTCAGGTCACACGACTAAACATCCGTCAGGTCACACGACTAAACATCCGTCAGGTCACACGACTAAACATCCGTCAGGTCACACGACTAAACATCCGTCAGGTCACACGACTAAACATCCATCAGGTCACACGACTAAACATCCGTCAGGTCACACGACTAAACATCCGTCAGGTGACATGACTAAACATCGTCAGGTCACACGACTAAACATCCGTCAGGTCACACGACTAAACATCCTTCAGTAGACATGACTAAACATCCTTCAGGTCACATGACTAAACATCCGTCAGGTCACATGACTATACATCCGTCAGGTGACATGACTAAACATCCGTCAGGTGACATGACTAAAAATCCTTCAGTAGACATGACTAAACATCCGTCAGGTCACATGACTAAACATCCGTCAGGTCACATGACTAAACATCCGTCAGGTCACACGACTAAACATCCGTCAGGTCACACGACTAAACATCCGTCAGGTCACATGACTGCACGTCCATCAGGTCACATGACTAAACATCCTTTAGGTCACATGACTAAACATCCATCAGGTCACATGACTAAACATCCTTTAGGTCACATGACTAGACTTCCGTCAGGTCACATGACTAAACAAGCCCCCCCCCTCAACAAATACAAACTTAAAGGCATATTTCAATACAACATATTTTACATTGCCATTGATACAGTATAACACATAATTGCACAAATACAAGGCTGTAAATAAAATAAACTAAAATAAACAAGAAAAGTTTATAATAAAGTCCAGGTTCTTTTCCTTTATAAGTACTCCAGCTTTGATTGACATCCAAGAGAGAGAGAGAGAGAGAGAGAGAGAGAGATTTAATTTATATTTGTTTCTGGAGATTGGACTCTTTCTTCATATTTTATATATTTGTATTTACATATATTTTACCTATACTTAAATGTAAATACTGTATGTATTCTATTTTTAATTGTGTTTGTGGAGCTGCTGTAATGACTGAATTTCCCCTGTGGGGATTAATGAAGGGGGATTCGGTAAGTTTTATTTATTTATTGTTTCCTTATTGTTCTTGCCTCCTCATCTCTATATTCCTGCTGAACATACTTTCTTTTCAGCTGGTTGGGGTAGTATTGAACTAGCAAACCATCCCTAATACATTTCTTAGTGCATATTGCTTAAATTGGTTCCTTCAACACAGAGTGACCTCAATTCTGGTAAAATGTTAGAGTTCACCAAACGCTGCTGAGCCACAGCGCGAACACTGTGAACGCAAAGTAACGTTACATTTGTCTGTTTGAGTTAGCTGCTAACTGTTACTAGCTGCTTTTTAAACCCCCAGCTGTGAGCCACACCCCCTCCTGTCGTACCTCCTGTTACTACCTCAGCTACCGCCTCAGAGGAGGAACAACACTGACCCCTCTGACACTCCTGGGCATATTTATACCAAATAATCACAACATCGTTCAGAAAATGTATTTTGTAAGATATTAATTCAGTTTAGTTTTGTCCAATCATTCACTGCCGAGTTTAAAGAGCAGCTCCAACAGCAGCCACTAAAACCTGAACAGTATGAGGAAATAAATAACGGCTGTACTCCTGAGTGTGTGCGTATGTCTGTTTGTATCATTGCACTAAGGGCACGTCACCATGACAACATGTCTCTACTGTGAGCTGCCTCCTACATCAGGAGTCATGTGTTTATCATCAGCAGATTTTCCATAATGGAGGATCTGGATCATTTTGGTCTAAATAGAACTTCTTACCTTCACAGACACATAAATCTCAGCTACCTATAGGTGGCAGTGTCATGTCTCCACCTCTCTGTTACTGTGACCCAGCACATACTGACCCCCTCCACATAGAGGTTTAATCTGACAGACATGGATGAGGATCTGGATCTGGATCCAATTTAACTGCACTCTTGGGAGGTAAACATGACTCTAACCATGGCAGCGCCATTTCCTCCTCTGTCCACCAGATGGCACCTGATGCCCAGCGGTGGGCTGAGAACAGCTGCTGTATCATCCTGTTCTGCTGATGAGCAGGAACACGTCCCATTTCATTTAGAAACAAGAAAAACTAGAAAGGACCACATTGTTTGTGCTGAGAGGCCAGAATGGTATTTTCACACAAACTGAAGTGAGTTTGCTCTAAGCTCCTTCACTCGAGGCAAAGATTCACAAAGAGTGGCTGAAAACCCTTTAATTTCCATTAATCCCCAATTCATCTGATAGAACAGCTGTTTGTAGAGAGTCAACAAAGACTGAACACATGAAGCTGTGGATCAACACTAAAATACTGAACTGACCTTTGATAAAACCTTCTCAAACAGACTGTCCATGATGGCCACCAGCTTAGCAGAGATCTCTGCTATGTGATCGTTGTAGTCCTGCAAAGCAACAAACAGCCTCAGGGGCAGCAGAAACACTCAAAAGCTTTACTTTAGAATTAAACTGTCAACTCAGGATCCCGATTCTGACACGAGATGAGAGCAGCTGTTACCTTGGTGATGTGGTCAAAGTGTCTGAGGACGCTGAACTGTTTGGGCTGCAGTTTTGTCTCAAAATGAGCTCTGATGATGGGAATGTAGTGAACCACCAGCTGCAGGCAGCGGGATGCTAACGCTACACACACACACACACACACACACACACACACACACACACACACACACACACACAAACACACACGGGGGCTTAATGTTAGGCAGCAGAGACGTGTTGTTTTATGGCTCAGGACCAAGTGACTAATCAGCTGCTCATACCCAGGTTTTTGGTGGTGATGGTCTTGAGGCCGACCACCTGCAGGGCTCCGGCTCCCAGAACCAGCTGGCAGCTCCGAGAGTTGAAGTGCTGCAGAGACAGAAGAGCTCATCTTTACCTCCATCACTGAAAACTTAAAGGAACAGTTCACCCTCAAATTAAAATCCAGTCATTATTTACTCAGCCCCACGATGACAGAAAGTTGGGTGACGTTCTGATCTTCACTGTAGCCTCTAAGCTAACAGTGTTAGCAGGCAGCCCGTTTGAGGAGGGAGTAAACAACCTCCATGTAGCAGGTAAACATCGAGGTGTGCAGAGGTCTTACGTTCTCGTTAATCTCATTATGTGGACCACTAACAGTTTTAGCTTCAGGGCTACAGTGAAGATTTCAACTCTAAAATAAACATATTTTCAAATTGGCTTGGGATCTTCTGGACACATGGATCACACATGTCCCATGTTCTTTAGGAGTTAAGAAGAATTCTGCAGCGCTGTTTTGCCTCAGTAGATGATGGCTGAATTTCCATTTTTGGTTGAGCTGTTCCCTTGATGCTAAGCTAACAGAGAGTGTCTGCTCAGTGACACCAAAACCACCTGATAGTGGTGCCGCAGGTCTGTAGCATAGAAGTTAACATGTTTCTACACTACGATTTCAATTTGCACCAAAGTCAAATAAGAGTTCCAAACGGCATCATGTGAACGGTCAAAGCAGAGAAAGAGGAGGTGGTCTGGAACTGGATCATGGTGATTCTGACCTTGAGGAGGTCCGACAGACGTGTCAGCATGTCAGTAGCGATGGATGGGATGTCGTTCACACACTGACAGTATTCTAGAAAGATCCGGATCAGCAGCAGAACCGTCCTGAGGAAACAGACACACAACTGAGCACAAATCTACACACATTTATCTGGTTTTAATTTCATACAACAGCAGCTTTGTACCCAATGACGGCGTATTTCTGCCCGCCGACGACCAGAAAGTCAGTGGGCTTCCTGTCGTCTGGACCTGCATGAAGAAACAAAACAGGTGGCAGGTTAGGTCTTCAGAAACTTCACTTACTTTTAAACAGAATTATTCCTAACCAGACAACAGCTCATTTTCCTGCATATAATCAGTGTGAAGAACACTGTGAAGGCTGATGGATCCATGGAGCTGCAGCTTTTTGTTTTAGCAGTCTCACTAAGGGTTATCACAGATTATGGTCCATCTTTTGCCCAGTACAAAGTTGCCAGTGTCTGACCAACACGACATTTTCAGCCTGCGATGTTTAAGCAGTAAACGTACATGCATCCATCTCTGCACCCACGACAGAGACATGGCCTTACCAACCAGTGCAGGAACAGATGCACCTGCAGAGGCCAGGTTACAGTGGGTGCACACTTACAAACCAGTGATGAAGACATTTTCATCCACCCCAACAAATTACTGCATCCACCAAGGAGGTGATGCTTTTATCAGAGGTTTTTTTTATTTTTGTTGACAGGATTACTCAAAAAGTCACGACTAGATTCTGATGAAATGATCTGTAGAGGTAGGATACGGTCCAGAGAACAGTCCATCACATTCTGGTGCTGATCCGCACCATCATCTGGATCCAGAATGTTTTTAAAGGATTCTTTATTGTGGGACAATTACCAGATTTTATCTTCTAACTTCCTGGATAATGTCTACAATGTTTGGACAGAAATGACACAATGACATCACCATAAGATCTGGCACACATCAGAGTCTGATCTGGATCCAAGTCATATTCTGGATCTGGTGATCCAGAATGTTTAAATTTATAGGGCTGACAAATAATAATGATCCAGACTGACCTGACATCAGATTGAAACTGTTCTGATTCAGTTTTTAGTCAAATATATCTGAAATGTGTGCTCTGAGTGACTTTCTTCTTTAGAGACTCCACCCTCATGGATATTTGACATCACCTCTATCAGTGCACCAGGATTTATCAGGAGCACAGCTGCTTTACTCCAAAGTCTTTCACTCTGTGAACCTGGACTGTTTCACTCTGTGAACCTGTTTCACTGTGTGAACCTGGACTGTTTCACTGTGTGAACCTGTTTCACTGTGTGAACCTGTTTCACTGTGTGAACCTGGACTGTTTCACTGTGTGAACCTGGACTGTTTCACTGTGTGAACCTGGACTGTTTCACTGTGTGAACCTGGACTGTTTCACTGTGTGAACCTGGACTGTTTCACTGTGTGAACCTGGACTGGTACCTGGGATTTTGCGCTCTGGTAGTGTTATTCTTCCATCAGCGATGGAGTTGACCAGATCCTGAAACTCAGCAGGAACCTCCGCCTGCTTCCAGCGCTCATTGTCTAGGAGGAGGCTGCAGAGACATGAAACAAACATCAACACACACAAACACATTCACCGCAATCAAGTCAAAGTCAACATGAAACCGAGTCTGAAAGTTTAAGGCTTTGATTGCAGCCCCTCAACCTTTATAGATGTAACACACAACATGGTCATAATGCATCTTTGTTCATGTCTAAAGCAAATCAAAAACAGACTGACAAGGAGAATCCTCAGCAGGACAGATGAAGCCTAACAGTGAAAACACTACTGCACATTTTACTGCACTGGATATTTGAGCTGCTGCTAACCTGAGTTTGTTCTTGCGTTCTTCGTGGAAGCGGTGGACGAAGCGGTTGGCCTGGCTCTGCAGCGCCCCCCTCAGAGAGACGCTGCGCCTGCCGCAGAGCTCCTCGGTGTCCCTGACAAACGCCTCCACTGCCTGAGAGAGACATACGAACTCTGACGAGCTCAGACGCTCCAGAGAGCCGTCCTGTTGGACACCAAGACACAAAGCTCCTTTTAGAGGGTTTAGTTTATTCAACGCATCAAAAAGTTCAATATCAACCTGAGAAAAGCCACATCGATAAACATAGATAAACAAAGATCATGTTTGAGCTTCAGCACCATGAGAGAATAAAACAATAAAACGTTCATCTGACTTCATACAAGTTTCCTGATTTGACATTACGGTGAAATAATTATGCATTTTCTGTAATTAAATGTCTGTAAATGTATTATTTTAGTAGTACTGGTTTAAATCAATAAAATAATTGAAAAGATGGACGTCCTGATGCTGCAGTTTCTACAACATAGAAATATATCAATACAGTTTAAGTGTATGAGTAAAAATATCCTAAATGTACACAGAACCAGACCAGTTAGATCCCATTCAGAGCTGGTGAGAGACGGGAAGATGGGCCTCAATAATCTGATGATCTAGATTCTTGACTGTTTTAAATAAAGTGTATGTTGTTTTTTTAAACAGACACAGGATGATCAAATCAAAATGGTTACAGAAGGTGTTCAAACTGAAAGAGCTTTTGAGGTTTTTAAGGCCATAATGGACCACAAACCTCTGAGTTTATAAAATAGAATAGTATTTAAATCTGTTACAAACTTCAGATTTTGCTTCACATCATATTTTGTATGTTCACTTATTCTTCCATATTTTGGTTACTGGACCTCCAGCGTCTCTGTGAGGAACCTGGGAGTCGTCTTTGATCGGGATACAACCACAAGAAACACATTTCTGCTTAGTATTCAAAAATCAAACATGCAGAAAGATTAATTAATTAATTAATTAATCCGTGTAATTACTACTTCCAGGTTGGACTGTTGTAATTCCCCATTATCAGCTGATCCAGAATGCTGCTGAATGTGTCCTGACCAGAACTAGTACCAGAGATCATATCTCTCCTGTATTAGCCTCTCTGCACTGGCTCCCAACTCCAGAAGAAGAATGTGATCCAGAGCCTTCAGTTATCAGGCTCCTCTCCTGTGGAACCATCTTCCAGTCTGTGTCCAGGAGGCAGACACCCTCTCTACATTTAAGAGGAGGCTTACGTCTCTGTCGTACCTTCGCTCTGCCAGTGAGGACTTTGACACAGCGGTCATGGCTGACATCGGAGGCTGAGTGCAGCATCTCCTGGAGGTTGTTGATGACTCGGTTCAGCTCGAGCTCAGTGGGTATCATGTTCTCACCAGACCTGAAACACAATCAATGTCTGACTCGTCTGCACACAGAACATTTCACATGTATGAAGCAACTTCTCCACACTCAGTCACATACATGAAGCTTTGCTCCCTGCTGACCGGCGTCTCTGCGCTCCCTGAGTCGTTGCTGGCAGCCTCCGTCCGGCTCTGCTGGATCCTGGAACCCACCACAGGGGTCTGATCCTGGATCACCACCTGCTGCTGCTGCTGGGCCTCGCTGAGAGCATCACTGATGAACAAACCCTCATGGGTGAGGTAGGCCAACTCGGCCTCCCCCTGCAGGAGTGACAGACAGGTGGAAGCCTCCAGTCCTGAGGGGCCTGAAACAGCCTCCTCCAGGAGCTGGTTCTTCTGGTTTGAAGCCAGAACCTCCAGAACTACATTTCTGATGACGTTCAGAGTGGCCTGACAGACAAATAACAGACGTAGTTACGTTTATTGTGTCCGTGTGAGGACTGATCCAACACTGAACACCAGCTGAATGAGGTGATTCTGAGAGTTTAGACCCACCTTGACCCTCTGCAGGAGGAGGAGGAAACTCTCAAAGACGCTTTTCAGCAGCTCAAACCACTGAGGGAACGTCATCACACGCATCTGGTCAGCTAGCCTGGAAAGACATGATGTTAGAAACATGCTGTTCAATAAACTGGATTCATACTGACTTTAAAGAGTTTTCACTTGCATCACTTTAATCAAACAAATCTGGTCTGTATTCAGGGGTGAGCTTGGGGGGGGGGGTAGAGACATCACACATAACTGTATAGTATTATACACACTAGGCTGGACTGTACAATCTGTACTTTAGCCACTTTAATTAACCTTAATGCTGTTTTACTACTTTAGTTTACCTTAATTGTATTTATCTAAACTCATGTTGTGCTTTTTACTATTTATCTGTTGCTGCTATTTTTTTTCTGTCTGTTCTTTAATAAACATCCATCACCCTAACCCACCCACCCACCCATCCATCCACCCACCCATCCATCCACCCACCCATCCATCCACCCACCCATCCATCCATCCACCCACCCATCCATCCATCCATCCACCCACCCACCCATCCACCCACCCACCCATCCATCCATCCATCCACCCATCCATCCATCCATCCACCCACCCACCCACCCATCCATCCACCCACCCATCCATCCACCCATCCATCCATCCATCCACCCATCCACCCACCCACCCATCCATCCACCCACCCACCCATCCATCCATCCACCCACCCACCCATCCATCCATCCATCCACCCACCCACCCATCCATCCACCCATCCATCCATCCACCCACCCACCCATCCATCCATCCACCCATCCATCCACCCAAAATCAAAGACCTGCTCCATAAAGCTAGTTTAAATAAACCAGGCTTATTCCAGTTAGTCTGACTTTTTTCATTTGATCTTGTTCCATAAAACCAGTTCAACATAGTTTAACCTCAGTTGCTATGGTAACTTATGATGGGAAACTAGCCTGGGACTAGTCTGGGACAGGCTGTGTTCGACCTCTCAGGGCTGCAACGTGCACATGACTTATCCTGATTACCTGAACCAGACTGATTCATTTAGCTTCATTCAAGTCAGGTGTTGAACTTATCAGCCACTTTTCTCGTCCTCCTTTAAGGAACAGACCTCAGGTCCCACTGATGTAGTTATGATGCTCATTAATTTTAAATAAATAATGATCAACACTAACAGGATGGACAGTATGGTGGCACAGCACAGCCTCCAAACACAGCTCTACTTACTTAGTGACGACTTCGGTGTCGATTTCTTCTATGTGCAAAACACTTTCTGCTACACACTGCAGACACAAACATTGATTGGGTTTTTACATCCCATAATAACGACAGGATAGAGTGTGTTGTTCTTTGAGATGGTACATAAGGAACCATTACTTTACTCGTCTGTTTGTACCTGAGTGATGATGGCCTTAGCAGCAACCATCATCTCATCCCCGTAAATATCCACAAAGTCCAGTTTCCTCTGCCGCAGCAGGCCGAACACCAGAGACTCCAGACGCTCCTGACACACAGACACACACACACACACACACACACACACACACACACACACACACACACACACACACACACACACACAGACACACACACAGACACACACACAGACAGACACACACACACACACACACACACACAGACACACACACAGACAGACACACACACAGACACACACACACACACACACACACAGACACACACACACAGACACACACACACACACACACAGACACAGACACAGACAGACACACACAGACACACACACAGACACAGACACACACACACACAGACACACACACACAGACACACACACACACACACACACACACACACACACACACACACACACACACACACACACACAGACACACACACACAGACACACACACAGACACACACACACACACACAGACACACAGACACACACACAGACACACACACACACACACAGACACAGACACAGACACAGACACAAATCAATTAAACAGTCAACATCAAACCAATGGAAGTAGGTCAGATGACAAGAAATGTGATTCAATTTGATAGATTCAAATTAAAACACTCCTTTATCCAATTAAATGAATAGAAACTGATTGGCTGGACATTCGTAGCTAAAATCACAATCACATCCTGACACCACGATTTATTTAAAAATGTCTTACAATGAAAATAAACCTGTAAATATTTACAATCAATCAGGTGTAATTTATCTGTGATTATTATTGGATTTATTTGTTTTACTTAATCATCATTTTTAATTTAAAGGTTTAAAAATTCTACTTTATCACTAATGATTGTATTTTAATATTTTATTCTCAGCTCAGAGTCATAAAAAAACTCTGACCTGGAGAATCAAGTGTTTAGAGTCAAACACATGTTAACGTCGTTGAGTATTTCTAACCTGCTTTTAGACCAGATGTATTCTGGTCTCCAGCTATGATCCCCAGATAATAACTGATCGATTGATCACTGATCAACACTGTGATTGCATGGATCTGATGTGATTTTAATGTGTGTGTATGTGTGTGTGTCCCACCTTCTGTGAGGCAGCGTTTTGTATGAGGGCCTGTGATGGACAGTAAATAAACACAGGGTACAAAAAGCTTTTAAAGACTGAATATCAGCTCTCAGTATGAAACAGTTCCTGACACTAAGGAGGTCGTGTTTCCAGCGGGTGGCTGGTGTGTGTCTGTGAGCAGGATGACACAAACCAAACCAGGTGGAAGGACAAGGCCAAGAAATCTTTAAAACACATTTCATCAAACTGTGGGCGGAGCCAGGAACAAATCTATTAAATCAATTTGGGTTTTTTTGCATTTTCTTCAACTTTGCGAGGACATCCTGTTAACAAGTAAATATCTTGAAAAGTAATAATTGAATCATGGAACCAGCATATTTTAAACATCAGGTCCTTCCTCCTGCATGGAATGACTCCCATCACTGTGGCTGATCTGACTGTTTGACATCTTCTCTACCTGGATTGGAGGTAAACACACAAACAAAGGGATGAATGACATTGGTTCAGACCTTCTCCAGGACCTGCGGCTCGTCCTTCAGGCTGCGGTTCAGGTCGCTGCGGGCGTACATGCTGAAATCCTCCACCATCATCTTATCGATCAGCTTCTCCAGCTCACACAGCTGAGAGCCCAAATGTCTGAGGGAGAGACAGAAAGCTGACATGAAACAACCATCTGATGATGATGATGATGGTGGTCCGTAGTTTAATGTGTGTGACCCCTACACCCCTACAGAACATGTCTTCAAAATCTGTAGACTTTTTAGACAGCATGTGTGACCATATAACAACCTCCATCTGTCACTGGTGGAGGTAAACACTGATCTAACCATATGGGAGGGTCATTGCCTCGTGGGCCCACTAGATGGAGGTTGAGGCCCAGCAGTGGCTGAGAGTGTCTGCTTTCTATCACCCTATTGATGAGCAGGAAAACGGCCCGTTTTAACTGGAAGTGACCAGATCGTTTGTGGTGTATTTTCACACAAACTGATACGAGTTTGTTCTCAGCTCCTTCAATCGGGGCAAAGATTCATAAACAGCGACTGAAATTTTTTTAATTTGAGGAATTATTTATCATAATTCATCTGGTACAACAGCTGTTTGCAGAGAATAAACAAAGACTGGATAAATTATCCAGAACAAAACCAGGAGAAAATCCACCTCCTCACCTGAAGCTGTGGATCCCCTGCAGCTCCTGCTGCAGCACCTCCTTAGTGGTGGAGATGAGCTCCAGAGCACCGACGAACTCGGAGGTGGAGAGCAGCAGCTGCACGGTGGGCTGCGTCTGATGCACCGCCGCCATCAGCTTCAGCTTGTTGTGCAACTTCACACAGTTGTTGCGGGTCAAAGCGGTGCGGAGGGCCCGCAGAGGCCCCTGACACATGACCCGCTCGATGGCGGCGGTCCGGCCCCGCAGCACAGCCACGGCCCGCTGTGTCTCCTGCAGACGGTCCTGCAGCTCGTGTTGTGAAGACATGGCGTGGAAAAAGGCCTCGGAGCGCAGGGAGATCTGCCGGGCGATGCTCACCTCCACCACGTCCAGGTAGTGACTCAGCTGGACGGACACACAGACCAGCACATGTTCACACAGTCCTGAGGAAAGCCTGGGATGTGATGCTGATCTGTGAGTGATCTCACCTTCTCCTGCAGCAGCTTGGAGGACGCCACGTCTCTGTTGCTCCTCCCCCCGGCGCTGTTGAAGTGCGACCAGGGCAGGACAGCGTTGAAGGTGGCCGGGTTCTCCAAAGCAAAGTCCGGCTTGATGAAGATCTGCAAATTCAAAGATACAAAGGACAGGGTGAGACATCAACAAGAAACTGTGGAGACGTGCCTGTTAGTGTTGTAACCCTGATGACGACATATGATCACGCTAATATATCAGACGCACTAATGCTAATAAAGCTAACATGCTTCTGCAAGTGAATCAGTGCATTAGTGACGTTAAGGGGAAGTAAAGAAAGTAGAAGCTTCAGTTTCTACAACTCAGATCCAATGAAAACAAGAACTTAGATTTTTACCTTGGGGACTTGTTCCAGCTCAGCTCTGGATTTATCTGGAGGAAACAGGAGGAGGTTCTGGATCAGTAACTTGTTATTATTCAGTCAGTTTTCATGTAGTTTAGTTTCCATTCAGAGCTGAACCATGAATGGCAGTAAAAACTCTGTTTTTTCTGTCTAATTTGACATTTTAAATGTTGATCAACATCAGAGAAAATAGAAAACAGACATTTCCTTTCATAGCTCAGCTAATTTTTTTGTGTCTTTGTTACAATGAATCTGGATCAATCAATACAAATGTACAAAACTACTGTAACAAAGGAGAGGATGTGTTTATTAAAAAAAGTATCTGTGTATCACCAACAACTGGTGTAACGCTGAGCCTCCAGCCTTAAGCAGTGGATAAAGTTAATATTTGTAATTCAGGTATTAATCACATGATAACTCCTCCATAGGAGACTTTATGATTTCTGCAATGAGGACATAAATATGTTGATATATGGCCAAAATAAAATGTCTAATCTGTGTGAAGAATGAAATCATATGAAGAACAAAACTATATTTGAAGATCATTGCAACCTCTATCCCCCCCAATAATCTGTTGGCCAATCAGGTGTGCTGATAGTCAGGTCACATGATCATGTTTCAGACCTGTCCAGATGGAGAGGGACACTTTTAGAGCAGTAGCGGATCTTGAATTTTTCTAAATCAGGGGCCATAGAGGGGCCACATTTTTTTTTACAGAGGGGCCGACTATATGTCCAACATTCATGCACGTTTCCTTATTCAGTAAGATGTATACACAGAATATTTCACAAGTCATTCATTGTTTGCTGTTGGCTCCATAGCTTTTAGTAAAGACACACATAATTGAATATATTATGCAAATTGTGCCATTTTCAAGCACATTTTGTACATCAAAAAAGTTTAGCAATCATTGAATTTTAAACTAGGATGCACAAATAAATATAAAACATAAGACACTTTTTTCCAATTATATAATACATAAATTAAAAAAAAAACATTTTTACATTAAATAAAATACTTACATACTTTATTACAGCATACACAACAGTTTAGAGGAGAAAAAGTCGACACAGTCAAGTATTCAAGTTGTAAACAGACAAGTGACAGGACAAGGGCACTTCAGGGGCCAATCAGATTTCAGCTGGGGCCAGTGCCCCTCTGACCCCGCCCCTGGATCCGCCCCTGTTTTAGAGTGTTTTGTTTGATGAGCGTTCTGTCGTAGTGTTATGAGACATCTCCTGAGGTAACTCACAGTGAGACCTGAACGGTGGATGGAGTCACAACCAGAAACATAACAACGTCCAGCACCAGTTTCTATTTCAACGATGATCTGATTCTGAAATATCAGAGTAGTGATTCCCTCGTCTTCAATGATCTGCTGGATATTGTGTTAGTCGTTGGAACAGAACAACAGTCATCATTCAGTGACTGTTACTGTTAGTGAAACGCCTCCCTTAGAGCCAAACCTTCAACAAGGTGAAAAAACCTTCCCTGAAAACGCTTCATGTCAAGTTTGCTGATGAACGCTGGGTGGATTTGTGGTGAGAGCTTTGTGTATTACTATGTATACTGTCTATGTACCGTGTTTGTGTAGATGGTGTGTTTTCATGGTTATTTTATGGCCTGTGGAGGAGGCCTCAGGGAGCGTCCTGCAGCAGCAGGTTAATAATTCATACCGTGGTTGGTGGTGATACTGGAGACGGCGTCCACGTTGTCTTTGTTGGGACAGATCGTCTTGCAGCGTTCATGGATTCTTTCCCTCTAACAATCAGAGACACACAAAGACAAAAAAGATTCAGGAGTGAAGATTAAACAGCAATGCTGACAGCTTCTGAGGCTGTGAAGTAAGGCCAGGTTTGGCCTGAGGGGTGGAGCTACATGACCAGGATACAAGAGCTTCCAGAGGCCAGAGGAAGAAGGAAGCATCAGAGGAATGATGGACAATTGTTCTCCGCTTAGTGTTTTATTGCCTGTAATGATCATATGGAGGAAGAAATGAGCACTGATGGTGGGATCAGTGACACTTCAGAGAGAAAAAGAAAAAGAAAAAAACTGGACAGCTCTTCCAGCCGACCAACATACTGAAGTCTAAAGAAGAAAATAAAAAGTTACTGAAGTCTAAAGAAGAAAATAAAAAGTTACTGAAGTCTAAAGAAGAAAATAAAAAGTTACTGAAGTCTAAAGAAGAAAATAAAAAGTTACAGACATCACAGCCTGAAGTAAAACCACAATCAGCTTATCTGAGAAAAATTTAAACCAGTTTTAAAATACTTTCATTTCCTTTAATATGGAATTAATTACAAAACTAAGTAACAAAAAAACAAAATAAGGAATGAAAACTGCCGTTTGAGCACATGACCAATTCACCAAGCTGGGGAAAATATTAACAGCCAGAACACACACATTAGTGATGATCTGGATTCATCTCATAGCTGGAACTTTAGATAATCCACCTCTAGATGTCTAATGTCAGAGCAGAGGGGTGTAAAACTGCTCATCTTAACTCACTAAGTGGTGTCAGAGCACAAATCTGGACTCACACAGGCAACACATTCAGTAAAGCAGGAGTAAACCAAGGTATTTGAGGTGCAAATAAATATAAATAAATAAATACTGACAAGTCATTGCTGACATAGAACAGAAGAAAAACAGCACTGCCTTTATACAAACAGAGATAAAACTATGTTAGATCCTTTCAAATGGAATTTATCCACCTGAAGTCTGTCTTAAAACAACATCACATGATGATGCTGTCAATAAATCAAGTGAAGATCTTCCAGAGTCTCCAGAGTTCATCCAGCTGGACAGTGTGCACACAAGTGGAAAACACCCTCCTCTACCAGCAGCAGGAAGGGTGTTGAGGTCTGAGCTGCCATGATGCTGAATCAACAGTTCTGTGTGGGAGTTACCTGAGCCATCTCCTGCAGGTAGGGACCGAAGTGATCCCTGGTGATGTTGGGGAGGTAGAAGGAGGGCATCACGTCTGTCTCTGCGAAGTCCAGCCCCCACGTTTTGGTGAAAAAGTCAGACTCCCTCTTGGTGAGCCGCGGGTCGTTCAGCGCGGCGGGAAGGTTGACCTTGGAGCTATACACCGTCCACCTGTCGTGCTCCGCCACCACCGACGGCCCGTCACACAGGCCCCGCCCCTCGCCTGCAGGACCATGAAAAACCTCGTCAGGGATTGTGTGACTTTAAGAATAATGAACCAAAAGTCAAAATCCCAAATATAACCTGGTCTTTGTTTCATATCACTGTATGATTAATATAACAGACAAATCATTAAGACGCCACACCTGGAAACACTGATGAGACACTTTTCGCTCATTTCTGACATTCTGATTCAGGCTAGTTGACTGAGATGTTTATACACATGCTATGACATTAAAGTAGCTGCTCTTACCTGTGGGCTCCTTGGGACAGACGTCAGGCAGCGACCGAATGGGCCGGCAGCGAGAGGGGGGCGGATCCCGCTCTTTGTGATAGATCCCATCTCGGCCTCCATGACGCGCGGGGGAGGAGGTATGGCTGGAGGCCATGGCATTGGGACTCAGCTCCCAGGAGGCTAGCTGGAGGCATGCATGCAGAGCAGGCATTCAAGACAGGAAGTAACAAGATAAAGGATAAGACTCTAAATACTTCTGTTAAGAAATCTCATCCCAAAGCAACAATATAACAGTTGGGTCGGTTTCCAGTTTGTCCAGTGTGTCATAACATGTGTGATTTTAGACAGCATGCTGGTAATCCGCTATCAAAAGAGGCATGACGTATAACAAAGCAGCGCAGGCGTCTATAGTGTGATGTTTTATACATGCGTCAATCAGCGCTTTGTAAACAACAAAATAGCATGACATCAACAATACTCCTGTCACATGGTGGGTTGGACTGTAAGGAACTCCCAGAACCTCACAATGTCCTCGCCAATTTGGAGACATTTTCTCCTTATTTGAATTAGCTTCTAACTGCTACTAGCTGCTATCTGAATCTCCCAGTTGTGGGTCTCACACATCGTCAAAATGTTACACCCCTATCCTGCCGGCTTGCTGCTTTTATACAGACTATGTATAATGTTTATACAGACCTGTGAGGCTCAGTAAAGGAGCAGCAGTCAAGCCTTGAACAGGCATGTAAAAGAAGCTACTGATCACACAGAAAACAGACTTGTGAATCAAGCGTTAGTTTCTGACAGAGCAGGACAGGATGTGAAGCAGAGATGTGTTGTTCTGCTGACAGTTCCAATCCGACAGCTCAGACTGTGGAGGACCCTCTGTTGTTAATCTCATCACACTAATGGGAAGATTAGTGGCTGTAGCCTCACTGTTACTACCACCCATCCATCAACACAAGAAAAACATCATTGTCTAATCTTCAACAAAACAAACATGGCTGCCTGTCTCCCCCACCTACAGCGACGTCTGGGAGGTAAAAATAGAAACACTTAGCCTTGAAGTTCTGTAGGGGATTGGATGTTACACATTAAAATGAGACTAGGACAGATTTAAGTCATCAGATTTGATTCACTTTATGCATGCAGGTCTATATCAAGTCAAAATCTCTTGAAATGCAAATTGGATGGGTATCCAACACACAGATAAAGAACAGTATTTAGTGACTATGTTTCCATCACCATTTGTTTTCTACACTGATTGATGAAAAAGAGAGACTTTTCTAAAAAAGAATGTTCCCATACACACTGATTTAGAATAAGACCATTCCAGCTTTAGAACTCCCGTCTAGAATGAAGCAGGCCAAAAGAAAATAATGTTAATCCAATGAAAAACAATAAATCATCAGATAATAATAATAAACTTTATTTATATTGCACTTTGCAAAACAAAGTTACAAAGTACTTATCAAAGTTAAAACAATTTAGCATGCATGTAGTTAAAATGCAGAGATAATGCAGATGACGGGATGTTGTCTTGTGTAAAATTTGTGTAATTTCCCTTTATTTTAAAACAAATCATGGCCCATATATTGCACTGAAGGCAGCCTTAAAACAGAACATTTATGGTTGCTGAAAACCTGTCTATCAACATTTTGACCATGCAAACGTCAACTTAATCCCGACATGAAAATATCAAGATTAAGAGTTAAATGTTACACTTTCAACAGCTTTTGCTGTCCATGTAAAATCATTCACGGAAAGATGGGCAATTATGACAGAAGCTAGCCAGCTAGCTTTCAGTTTAGCTCCCTTGTTTTCATTGATATAGTCTTTAGTGTTTAATCCACTGAGCTGAGTGAAGGCAACCCTGATCGGTAACGCGAGACACACAAAACCGATTCTATGTTTGATGACAGGGTTGATAAGGCTGAACAGCTATAGGAAATGCTGACGTTAAAGCTAATGTTGTCATCGAGTCCAGGGGGAGTTACACGTAGACTGGCTAATGCTAATAGACTAGCGAGACAGCTAGCTAACGGCCTGAAAAAGAGACAAACCGAGAAGTTCGATGACCGCGCCTTCCGTACCTGTCGTGTGAAGTACAGCAGCCGGGGTTTCTCCTCTTCACCATGACAGGAATACCAGAGGAACCGGGAGCAAAACGACAGAACAGACAGCAGCAGATTCAACCATTATACCGACCGTCATGCAATGCGGCAGACTGGGCAGCAGCGGTTTCTTCTTCTCGGGTCATAAAGCTCGCTCGAGCCCCCGTCTGGCGAGGCTCACCTCTGTATTTAATATTCTGTGTTTAATTACACATTGAGGTAGAAAAAGAAAAAAAACAGTATTTAGTAAAAAAGTAAAAATTAAATCAGCAATACCACAGTGTAAAAATACAAGTAAAAGTTTAAAAAAAAATGTTATGATCAAAATGTACTAATCTATTACATAATCCATTAAACAATAACTAAGGACATTTACTTGAGTAATGTAAAAACACTGATTTTGATGCATTGTTATATTTTATGCAGCATTAGATTAAAAAGGGAACTCACGGTTATTAACATAGAGGACAAAAATATCCTCTCCCTACAACTACCATAAAATATTATATATAACATTATTTTCGACCTTCACCAAGTTATTTTTTTAACTATTTTTTGAATAATTTTTTATCAAATACTCACTTATATTCAAGATTTTAACCCTTTACATGCTTTGTTTAAATAATGCCCTTATTTTATTTATGATTTATGATAAAATAACGATTTTCCATAAACTCCGTGCTAAGTAGATTATTATCATTATTATTAACAGCTTCCTAAAATTGTCATAAAAATGTTATTTATTATTACCATTATCTAGTTTCACTGAGTAGATTCTTAAAACTAATATCAGCAGTCCTGATCATTACTTTCTGGGTTTTGTTTCATTGATTAATCCTAGCAGTCTGCCTCGTAATGTGAATTTATTTGTGAGCACAGACAATTCGGTTGATTCTGTAACAGAAAATCCTGAAGAATAGTGAGATCACATGCCAACCTGCCCTCTGCTGTGGACCATGACAGACTGGTATGGATTCTGTGTCCTCCTAACACCTGACCGATGAGGCAGAGTGAACCCTGCAGCTTTACTCTGATTTAGAGGATTTTTTTTTGGCTGCACCTGACCCGACTGCTGAGCAGTCACAACGCCTGCCATTAAAACTCTAAGGGTATGATTGTAGCCCTACAACACATGATCACAGCTTTTCGCAAGACACACAAACCTCAGGATAGGTTTTATTAACAGTCAGTGTGTAGCATGACTTCAGAGCTGTGAGGGCAACAAACATCATGATACAAAGCTCAGTCTGAAACCTACGAGTCAGTGAGACGGTCAAGTGTGTGTTCTGATGTTTTCAGACCAACATTTACATCTGTGGTCACTCAGACTCAGAGAAGCTGGAGTGAAGAACAGTTAACCTAATGTCAGCTGTCTGTGACCAGATCTTATTACATTTACGGAGTCAAAATCAACATAATGGTTTGGGTTAATCATAGAACCTGATCAGCAACGTTCATCCTCTTTGGAATGTGAATGGAGAAATCTGAATCAGAATCAGTTTTATTATACGAGCGTACAAAGCCTGTATTTTGGTATTTGTTCCACAAATACAAGGAATAATAAGAAAACAGCCAAATAATAAATAATACAATCAAACAGGAATAAAATTAAATTACAGTTAGAGAGATGCTGATGATCTGATCAGGAGTTGAGATATTCTGCTCTGGACTAAAATACTGGATATATTTCATTTATGGTTTAATTATTGCATAGCTTCCTTTTTAACACTCAAGGAATATAGAAACACTCCACTGTGTTAAGTAGCACATTTGCTTGGTTCGTTTGTGTCACTTGAAAAGAACCTGTACTTTGTTCTTTATCCACTTTAAATGATCTGAATTTAATCAGTCACAAAAACAAAGACGGAACACAAAAACACCAAAAACGTGAGGACCATACATTTCTCAGGTGACACAGTGTCCCCCATTGCTAACAGCAGTAATCCTCCTCCTGATGGACAGGCACGGCCTCCAGATGATGTCATCCTGCCCAGAGTTGCTACCCAGTCTGTGGAGGACATCCACGCAGTCACATCAGTAACTCAACTGACCCCACAGGTTTTCATCTGGGTTTAGGTCGGGGCTTATAGCTCGCCAGTCCAGAACACCAAAACCGCCTCCTGCATGCCAAGGACACGATCCCGGTCCAGTTGGCCCAGGAGAGATGTCATATTTTAAAATGTCATTTACCTGTGTCTTGTTATAGGGCTGGGTTAGTTCAAACAGGGAGTGATCATTTAGGATTAGTTAGACAAACATATTGTGACTATTTTGTGATCAAAACCTTGCATGTTAAGAATAATCACACAACCTGCCTGACATATACTGTAGATGTACAACCAATTTCAAAAGGGAAAAAAGCTTTTAAATACCCTGAGTATATATTCTAAACTGTATGTAAACAGACTTTTAAGGGTATGTGTAAATGAACATGTTCATTTTAGGGAACACAAGAGCCCTTAGCATCACCTAATAAGGTTTGTATGAGGAGTTTGTGCCTCATGTGACTCCTGAGCAACTCTTGTATATTTTTATTTTGTTTTTAAAAATTGCATTTTATCTGTATGCATTTGTTCAAGTAACAGAAAGCAGCTTAAAAAGATTCCCAACAAATATATTAAAGTTAGGGTACACACAAGGTATTAAGATTGTAAAAAGTGTTCCAAGAGGAATTACAGAGGGATGTTTTTTTTAAAACATTTTTCTGCTTATAAATTATGTCGTCCACAGAAAATCCTTTAAAAACAAAACCTGGATCACACAGAGACACTGGAACCAAACCGATGACCCTCTTTAAGGCAGGATGAGACAGGAAACATCAAACTCTGCACTCATTTCCAAAAAGTCAGAAAAGACTGGAGGTAAAGGAATTAAATAGTATAAAAGAACAGTCGAAAGGAAAATGGACTCATTATCTACTCACCCCAGGGAAGTTTTCAATTTGCAGAACATCTCTGGAGCTTCACAGCAAAACGTGAACACAGTTTCTGTCTCTCTCAGCACTAGTGTCTCAGAACAGCATGTGAGTCGTGTCAGTTTTAGGAGTCTCAGTTCTACCAAAACAGTCATTAACGAGTGCCTCAGCAGAATATCACAAACTAGGAAATTTCGCAAGAAATTTGAATGTGTGCCTGTGCTTAGTGCATATCGATCATACCAATATTGCTAATGCTAATTTACCTTTTTAATTTCTTCCATTCATGATAAATCGCGGCTGTAGAAACTAGATGTCTTTGGCTCTGTCTTTACTGCATGTTCTAAAAATAGACTCATGAGGTCACGGACCCAGCTGTGTCACTGAACACCTGCAGTTTAGACAGCAGACACAGTAAACTGACCAACAACCAACCTCCGAACAACTGAGGCTGTGGCTGAAACGTAGGTCGTATCACTGAAACGATGGCACGATGGCGATCCCAAGAAGTTGCTGAAAACATTGGTATATAATTTGTCCAGATTAAGGTAAGAAATATTTACTTTAAGTGAGTTAAAAAGCCTGGAGATTCTGAGATTTTATGAAAGTCATCACTCAAGTTTATAGTGGAAGTCAATGGAGCAGGTTGGTCATTCTAGGTCCTCTGCACCCCAACGATAAGGTTGTTTGGTTCCATTCTGGTATTAAATGAAGCAGCATAAATTTTCCTATGGTTTGATGTACATATTATGGATGTGGAGTCTCCACTCTAAGGTCAAGCACTCTAGCTCTGTGCAATACACACTCACTATAAAATCTGAAAGGGAGCAGAAATTACCCCAAACTTAAACTGTGATTGTGTGAAAACCATTTTAGATATCAAAATGCAGACTCAGAAGAATAAAGTCCCAATTGTTGTTACTTGTTTAAACTTTGAATGATGTGTCTGACGTGTCAGAGGCTACAGTGAAGATTTCAGCTTGGAAAAGGATGTCAACACATCTTTTCAAATCTGTTTGGGACCTCAGGGCTTCTGGAGACGTGGATTACCCCGTACCAGCTGTATGGACTCATTTTAGGTTTGTATTTGGTTGCATTTGTGAAACTAGTCTCCATCTCCTTCAGTTGTTTAGGACATTGCTGCAACACTGTTTAGCTGTGAAGCTCCAGAAATGTTTTTTGGACTCAGGAACTTCACCAGACTTTCCATCAGTATGGAGGTGAGGATAGAATGATTTCATTTTTTGTTAAAGTGTTCCTTTAAGGCAACTCAAACATCATGTAGCTGTGTCCATGGAAGGAGGACAACACTGCCTAAAACTGACCCGATATTCAATAAAAGCAGGAATCAACCCAATAAATGTATCTGCAATTGTCAAAATTAAGTTAAATTAAGATATGAAAATGTACTCAAAGCACATTGTTGTGTCCGCCTTTCTGTTGCCGAGGGTTTGAGATGAGAAGTCTAGTCCAGCGGGCTTTGGAAGATGAGTCTGATGCAGCCGGACTCTGCGCTCAGCGGGTGGATGCAGAAGGGACAGGCAGCGTGGAAGGTGTGCGTGCCGTGCGGCAGTGGAATCTGACTCCAGTACTCAGTCGTCTTCTCTGAGCAGACGTGACCACACGGGACGAAGGCATGGGTGGGGGGCTCCGCATCCACGTAAAAGCCTGCCTCACAGCCCAGCCACAGCGGCACGTAGGGACCACGCGCCCGACACATGGGGCACTCTCTCTCCTCACACTGCGCCTCCACCTCAGGGTTGCGACAGCCCCCCCATCCGTGATAGCCATGCACGTGTCCGCAGCGCAGATAGGCCCAGGGCTGCTTCTCGTCCAGGGCATCTTTGCGGCGGAGGCTGGGGAAGGCCAGCGTGTTGAAGCCCACGGGACACTGTGGCCGCCCGGCATTCAGCTCCTGCCGCAGAGCCTCCAGATGTTTGACGGTGGGGGTGTGCGCCAGGCCCTCGGCCGTCCGCCACAGCAGCGTGGTGCCGCACAAGTCGATGAGCGAGCCATCCACCAGCTCGTTACACTCCAAGTCCACCTGCAGCAGAAGAGATGAAGATCACAGGTCATCAAAACAAAACCATGTGATGCTGCATCCTGTTTTAATTCAGTTTTATATGGAGACAATTAAGAGAGCTTTTAGCTCAGAGGCTGCAGTGAAGATCTCAGCTTAAAAAGGGTATAAATAACATCTTTTCAAATCTATTTGAGATCTCAGGGCTATTTTAGGAGCTTTATGGAGTTATTTTATGTTTGTTTTTAGTTGATTTTTACAAATTATTCTCCATCTTATTCAGTTGTTTAGCAGAATGTTGCAACGTTGTTTTGCTGTGAAGCTCCAGAAATGTTTTGTGGACTGAGAAACTTCACCTGACTTTCCATCAAAAGTCTTTAAAATCCAGCCAGAGACTCCATGACGGAGGAGAGTAATGTTAGCTGAAGATGCTGAGCTAGCTAACATTAGCGATCCTGATTTTAACGAAGGCAAAGAACCCCTGTGGAGTTTTACACCAATATATTTACAGGTATCCTGCAGATACATGAGATACGTGTTCCTGCAGCAATGTGCAAAGACAAACAGCGATGCACCAACAGAAACCAGGAAGAAGACTGCTGTGTAAGCATGAATGTTCTCACCCACCATCTTTCCCCTCTGCTGAGATGATCTGGTTTCCCGCAGGGTGAAGACGTTGCCACAGACTGAGATCTCCCTCCACAGTCCAGGTTTAGAGTCCTGGCTGAAGCCTTGGCACGGGTGCATCACCAGAACGCCATTGGTGGTCAGTCCGTCCATCTGACCATCCTGCATCCTCCACTTAGCTGCCTTCTCCTGCCAAGAGGTCAACAATTGATGTCACGAGTAACGAATCACTGTATCATCCACCTCCAACAACACCAGCTAGAGCAGCGTACCCCAAGGAAGATGTTCTTGGAGGAGTCGAAGCCTGCAGCATAGATCCGTGCAGAGTAAGGTGGGTTTCTTTGGCAGATGATGCGGCAGGCGAAGCGGGAGATGGTGCTCTGAAGCGCCTGACTGTCAGCAGGGCTCTGACCACCGGGCACCGTGTCTGTCACCACAAAGTCAATAGGATTCTCTGTAGAACGGCCGATCTGTAACCATACAGAAACAGGAAGAGTTTGTACGGCCTGATGCCTGCAGACACTTTTTTCAGTGCTGAGTAAATTAGTTCCACATGTCGTGTAAAACCTACGACAAAAACATGCATGAAAAGTTTAACAGAGTTTTTTAAAACAGTCATTTTTAATCACAGCAGTTTGTTGATTCTCATTTCTGTTTTTAATTCCTCTATAGTGGTTTTACTTTTCAGCTTTCAGTCTTTTTTAGGCTGAGGAAATTCTACCAAACCCCACCATGTTCAACACGACTTGTGCAAATACTAGAAGAGAGAAGACTTATTTCATTTACTGTAAAGTGCTGGAGGTCAACTCAGTAAGATACAGTTCAGTGAAAAAGGTTGGAGTCCAGTACTCTGTGAAGTCTGACTTACAGGTATGTGTCTGATCCTTGTGAGGTCATCCAGATACAAGAACCAGTTGAAGGTGATGTGAATACCTGTACAGATAGTTAGTGGATGCTACAGACCTGGAACATGTCGGTGCTGCTGTCGTGAGTGTACTCCACCACCACCGTCTGGGCCCGGGACAGAGTGTATGAAATACTGTGCTGCTCCTTGTTGCTTATCGCCTTTGGAAGAACAGAAAACATCCACTGTTATTGTTTAGTGACAAACAACTGGTTCTGTTCAAGAATGGCACATTTTTATCTCCGCCAACAACAGCTGGAGGTCATGTGATCACCCATTTCTGTCTGCCTGAAAATGTCCTGAAAAGTTGTGAATGGATTTTGCTTCATACTTTGTGTAGGGGTGGAACTTTCCATGGAAGAGTTGATTCATTTTGAGACAGAGGCAGGTGGGAAAAACGCCATCCTTTTAACTATTATACAATTACACCTCGTTCTATCCTTGCTGTCTACTGACAACGGCACGTGCTGTACAGAAAAACAGAGAGATGTTGTCTGGTATTTCATGTCGGGCTGTGACGGTACAGATTCTTTTCTTACGGTGGTAAAAAAGTATCACCATGGTTTGACTGTTATTATGCTGTCCTTCACTGTCGGATACATTTCAGGGATCACTGTTTGGGTTCTTCTGGTCAGGGAGTACGTACTGTACGGTTTATCAGACCCAGAAGCATGGCTTTGAATGCTGGCTTCTCAACAGTATGAAATGTATTCAACCAAATGGAGTCACACTGTCAGGACACTGATTGCTGTAACGGTGGTACATCACTCCTTTCACAAAGGTGTTGGAGAGTCCCAGCTGTTGCCACAAACAGGCCTTGCAGACTCCAAGCTGCAGCAGGTTGTAGGCGTTCCTCCTCCTGAGGCAGAAGAGCTGCTGCCAATTCCTAAAACTCCATAGGACGTTTAATTATAATGTGATTAGATGCCTTTCTTTACATGAAACTTTATGTACACATTAAGCATCTTACATATTTATTTATCTATTTTCAAAACCAAACAGGGACGACTTAAATGACTTCTTTCTAACTTTGTGTTTTTATTGAAATACCTCCTGGGAATCCTGAGTATTTCATGCTTGTTTCAAATATCTAAAATAGACAAATATAACAAGCACACCCCTCCCTGAGGCTCATGCCTGCCACAGTTACACTGACAATCCGTGGGAAACACTGAAGAGGGAGTACGTGAAATGTGGGATATGCACGCGTATAAATCCATCCTGATAATATTACAAACTCAGCCTACATGGAAACAATAATTCAATTATTCAGTGTTATTTATTTGTCCTTCTGCAACAGTGGGTAACACAATGAAATTTAAGGTTTGCAGTCCTCTTCATGCTGAAAGGTAGAACGTACACACATGGGATTGAATTTAGAATAAAACAGAGGTATGTACAGGTATTTATATACATTTATATGTATACACACACACACACACACACACAGACTCATGCAAAAAAAATCTCACCAACATCATGGTTTACTCTGAAATGCACCAATGACTGTTATTTCTATGTTATGACTAAATGATAGTTATTCATGATTTAACATGTTTTGGTTGTGGGTACTTAAAAAAGTCTATTCAGTGAATCACATGTCTGTTTGTTTCGGTAGATTAGAGCTAGTGAATAGAAATTACAGGGTTCTTAAAATTATGCGTTTCCACTGTTGCTCAGTAATGATACCTTTATTAGTCCCACATGGGGAAATTCTTTCTCTGCATTTGACCCATCCCTGAGGAGCAGTGGGCTGCCACTACACGCGGCGCCCGGGGAGCAAATTGGGGTTCAGTATCTTGCTCAAGGATACTTCAACTTGTGGACTTGCAGGGGCTGAGGATCGAAACACTGACCTTTTGTTCCGTGAACGACCACTCTATCCCCTGAGCCACAGCCGCCCCCATTTATTATGATAAATTCTTGAAGAAGAAGAAGAATATGTTCATGTTCATATTCATAATGCATTAAGTTGTTTCTTTCTTTGTTTAAAAATATAATTGGTTTGTCCTGGTGTGTTGCAGAATTGGGGTGACGGCTACTTTGTGACTACATAAATTATATATCTTGTTAACGGCATGAGTGCCCAGATTTTGACTTTATGCTTGCTCCTGACTTGGCATAAGACTTAAGCCAGGTGGCGTAAGCACAGGTCTGGTGTAACTGTTATGTCAGAGGTCTCACCTTGGCAGCCTGAGGTGTGCAGGATGAGTGGACAGTGCTGGGTTTCACACCATTGGCCTTGTTTCTGCGACACAGAGTGAAGCGACTTTTCCGCCTCCCCTTGTCACCATTGGGCAGAGAGCCGTTACACCTGAACGCACAAGACAGAAGTTAAACACACGATAAGTTAAACATACGATACGATAAAGATACAATAAGTTAAAGATATGATAAGGTAAAGATATGATGAGGTAAAGATACGATAATGTAAAGTTATATATGATAAGTTAAAGATTATCTATGTTAAGTTAAAGCTACAACAAGGTAAAGATACAATGAGGTAAATATACAAAGTGGTATAGACACTGAGGTAAAAATGTGATAAGTAATAGGCATAAGTTTAAGATATGATGAGGTAAAGATATAATGAGGTAAAGATACGATGAGGTAAAGATACATTGAGGTAAATACACTGAGGTAAGGATACAATGAGGTAAATATACATTGAGGTAAAGATACATGGAGGTAATGATACAATGAGGTAAAGATACACTGAGGTAAAGATACAATGAGGTAAATGTACGCTGAGGTAAATATACACCG
Organism: Chaunax sp. Z400; assembly: GCA_037577475.1. Lineage (NCBI taxonomy): Eukaryota > Metazoa > Chordata > Actinopteri > Lophiiformes > Chaunacidae > Chaunax > Chaunax sp. Z400. The sequence continues at coordinate 2,574,726 of CM075191.1, read as the reverse complement.
AGGTAAAGATACACCGAGGTAAAGATACAATGAAGTAAATATACACTGAGGTAAATACAAGCTGAGGTAAAGATACAATGAGGTAAATATACACTGAGGTAAATATACGCTGAGGTAAAGATACAATGAGTTATAATAAATTGATAACAGGCCTGAGCAGCAGGTTGTGGTGATGTGGTTTATGATTTATCCCACCAAGGCATCAGTAAACTAGACGTATATTGAACTACATTGATTTTTAGGATGTCATTTATTTGCAGAACATAGTTCTCATGCTGAGCTGCAGTGAATTTAAAAAGCAGCTGAACAGTGTGGGACCTTTAATGAAAAGTCAGTTTAGCTGGAGGTTATCTTCAGAGCCAGACTGCTGCAAGCCACAGGTCAAGTAAACACTGGAGTTCAGTTAAAAGTGGACCCATTCTTTCACTGAATAATGCAAACTTCCTGTGGCTCAGATAAAGTGTTGTCCACTGCCTTTCCTACACAGTATCAGACCATCCCGACTCCACCATGTACAACACGCTGTACAACACATAACACCAGCTCTGTTTTCACAAACTATATGACTCTTTAAAATGAAAACTCATGACCAGCATGATTGTCAGATACTGGGTCTGGTAGACTGTTTAATTCCACATGTGGAGGATGTAATATGAAAGCAATCAAAATGTCTGAAACCACAGCAGACATAGCTTTCCTGATGACTCTGAACCACAGGCTCTCTCATGTGTCCACAGTGAATGGCCTTCAGTCAGAAAGACAGCAGTATTCTCTGCTCTGGTGAAGGTTCTCAACACATTTAACTGCACTGGAACAAAGTTTTACTTCTCCAGAACACAAACCAATGGATTGAATTTCATACAACACATAAACATGTTACAAAGAGCACTGAGGTAAAATGAAGGGATTTATTAAATCCTGTTGAGAATTAGTTGATTAAGCCAAGGAAAATTCATTTCCAATAAATCTGATTATTGATTAATCATTGCAACCATTTTTCAACCACAAATGTCAAACATTTGTTGGTTCCTGCTTGTTGATTTTCATTCTGATTGCTGCCAGAAGGGTAGAAACCTGATCTTAAAACCGATTCTTCAGAAAACGTAATAGTCCATAGTTATGTTACGTACACATGAGTAATTAAATACAAACAAAATGTTTAATAAATCCATCTTGATATTTTGTCCACAGATAGAAAAGCTCCTCAGTGAGCGTCTTACCCCAACACAATGAGCTCTCCATATTTGATTGGTCCTTTGGTGGAAGCAGGGGAGGTGGATATGTTTTCCTGACCAAGCGAAAACATCTGTGTGGACTTTTGGGGGAGGGAAGGGGGAGGAAATTCACACTGTCACCCTCGGGGTGTCTCCATCAGTGCAGGTACACACATTACCTGCAGACCCAATCAAAAACACAAAGAGCAAGTTTTACATTTCAGCAAACAAATCATTTAAAATTTAAAAAACCTCCTTCAGATATTCACCCAAACACACACAACAGCATTCATGACTACGGTACACCCACACTGTCTTTGGATGGGGAGCAACAGTGACTGACAATGTATGTATTCATTCCAGCACACTGAGGGGTTGTTAGGTGTTAAACAGGGTCATTTACATCAGTGACGGGTGACTCACTTAGCAGCACACTGGAACTGATGTTATAATTCTTAGCCAAAAAACAAAACAAACCCCCCCCCAGAAAAACAAGCTGAACATTCATTCAGAGTGCCAAAAAGGCGCACAGAACGTCAGCACAGACCTGAGGGTTACACAACTATGTGACAATCTGCACTGATGTGCTTGATTTTAGTTTCTCATTAATCTTCCAGTTGTTGGAGACAGTGTAGGTGAACAGAAACCAAACACTGCCATATTCTGGTCTTACAAAGTGCTTTCATGATAGGGGATAACAATATTCACAATATGTAGGTGCCTTTCCTTCGAAAATGTGAATTCTGGTGTAACTGCTGCAGACAGGAGGGCTGTAATAGCCTGAAATATCGTCAACCATTGCCAAAGTATTCACATCCTTCACTTCAGTAAAACTACTAATACAGCACTGTAAAAATATTCTATTACAAGTAGAGGTCCTGCATTTAAAATGTTAGTTCAGTAAAAGTATGTATGAATGATTTTGACATATCTTTGAGTTTGATTAGAAAGAATAAAAAAGGAACTTTGGGCGCTAGTAGAGGATTCATTCTAGTTTATTTTATTTTTATACCATTTGTTTGTTCAGTATAGCATTTAGCAATGAATAAGTATTAGTTCAAAATACTTTGAATCGACTTACACTCTAACAGGTGTTTACCACCTCTATTAAACTGTAATTGAGGACTACTGTAGACCGATGTTTACCACCTCCACTAACCAGCTTCCTGGTGGAAACCCTGTAGCCCTTTTGAAAATGGGGAATCTTCATTTATAGCTAAACGCATCATGAAAAGAGAGCCTCAGCCCTCCACCCTGACCAGAGCTTATTTCAGTGGCCATGAATACATCCAGTGAACTGCAGGGGGACAGAGAGCCATTCAGTGCCTGTTACTGGACGCTGCACGAGGAAGACGACTTCTAAAGTGACTTCACTCCTCAGTAACAAACACTCTTTTGTGTGTCTCTTTCCTCTTGTGACGGAGACGTGGCGTTCCCTCGAGTGCAACATCGAGGTGAATCACACGCCACGACTCAAAGCAGATTTCATCCCTCACATGTGACTCAGATCTCAGTTTCTAATAAGCCTGTAGAACACCAAACCTACTTATGACCAGTTACAGTATATCTTGACATCAGTAAATGGAAGCATTTCCACATCTTGATTTTTAATGTTTTACTTTTATCATACTCTTTATGTTGTATATATCTCACAATGATGCTAGTATATCCCCTTCTTTGCTTCTATTCTATATACTATAGTTTACTTTCTTATGTCCGTGATAATGGGGTTAATTAGGTTTTGACAATGTTTTGTATTTTAGTAACTGAATTATTTTTGTTCACTCTTCAAACAGACCTTCTAACAAACTCAGGGATGGTTTATGACATGAAATATAATAATGAAAATTAAAGCTGTGATTCCTGGCAGTGTTGATGCTTTTAACTATTCTACATTAGGGCTGCAATGACGCATCAACGTCATCGATTACATCGACTACTCTAATACGCCGATTTATGTAGAATGCAGAATGTAGAATGATTCATGGTATTAGCAGTGATTGGCTATTACTGAAGCGTTCAGACAAGAGTTTTAAACATAAATGTGCCAATAAGTGTCTCTTCTACTTCTTAAGGTGTATTTGCATTATTAAACTGTGATTAGAAGACAATTTAATTGTTAATTGCAATTATTTGTAGTTATATAAACATGGCAGAGGCTCGTGACTGAACATGATGTAGTATTTTTTGTTTACTATGTTTAACCTATTGTATCTTTTTATCTACTCTGTTAACTTCAACCTGCCAAACACACCAGGGCCAGGGCTACACCAGTGGGGTGTCAGCCCTAAAGAGGGAATACCCCCTGGCCCACACACAGCACAAACTAACCCAAGTCACCATGGCAACAGACAACGATACAGGCTGTGCTGCAAAGTGTCAGTGAGCAGCCTGTCAAACACATCAAACTGTCCCCATAAAAGGCGGAGGGTGACTGTGTGCTGGTTGGAGGGAGGTCATAGAGACAATACCATCAGTGTGCTTACATACATACTCAGCAGCAGCTTAGTCCCGTTACTGCACCATGTAAATCATTTAAACACATTACTTCAGCAGAGTTAAATTAGGAGACAATTAACCTGATTAACAAAGCTGGGTAACTCATCAATCTTTCACTAAATCACAACAGACATTAAGCAACGCTGGAGGATTTAAATCAAGCAATCCATGAGAGTTTTCTGTTTGTATCATGCAGCAAAAAGCATGACAGGTTTGAGTTAATGCACACTGCAACTCCACCATTAACCTGTTATATTTTTATCATCTTTCTTATTAAGCTGTTATTGTGGATATTTTGGATATATTTCTTATTTTTAAATTTTACATGTGTGCTCTTTCATACTTTGCACAACAATTTCACTCAGGATAAATAAGGCTTAATCTTATCTAACACTGTGATTAATTTTTGTATGTCGATGACGACTTAAACAACAAACAACAAGCCGCTCCTCTTGTCCATTTCTCAAATGATTTATGTTAGATTTTATAACTATATTTATTCTGATGTTGGCAGAGATTGATATTTTCACAGGTGTGGTCACCCACCTCTACTATAAAAAAAAAACAGTATGAAATGATGTATTTATACTGATTTCACCTAAATGGCCCAGTCAGGGGTCTAAGATGACAGACCTCTTGAACTGGGACCACCTCCTCTGTTCAGCCTCTGCTGCAGATCTGCTTTAATCCATCCAAACTAAACTTTCTCCAGGTTTTAGGTCAACATTTGCGTGTGTCGAGAGGGGCTAATGCGAGCTTTTAATATGAGCCGACAGTTGGACAAAACAGAACAACTTTCAAGTCTTAAATAGGGAACAAAAGCAGCATCTGCAGGGACAGATGCTCTACAAGGATGGTGCATGCTAATCAGTTTGGGTGGCTGGAACAAAAGAGACCAGCTGGGCAACACAGACTGGCCTGGAGACCACAACCGCTGCTGGACGATAATATATATACACTATGCAAAAAGTATAAAGAGAAATATTCATGATTACCCAGTAGAAACTAACCTGAGTACAATGGATATTTGAAGGAAACATTATAAGGAATAGAGGTCTTTTAGGATAAAATACTACATAAATAAAATAGATTAAGAGTAGCAGGCTATTATTAGAAAGAATAGTAGTCTTTAGGATAACACACTAAATAAATATACTAGATTAGGTGTAATAGTCTATTATTATAAAGAACCGTAGTTTTTATGGGTCTTTCAGGATAATGTACTACATACATATAAGACATAAGGAATAGTAATCAACTGTTATAAAGAACAGTGGCGTTTTATGGCAATACACTCCATAAATACAGTGTACTACATACAGAATAGTGGTTTTCATGGGTCTTCTAGGATACAATACTAAAAAAATATACCACATAAAGAATAGAGGTCTAATATTATGAGGAATAGTAGTCTTATAGAACAATATACTACATAAATACAGTACATAAAGGGTAGTAGTCTTTTATTTTATTTTTTTCAGATACTGTATTAATCCCACAGGGGGAAATTCTTTCTCTGCATTTGACCCATCCCTGAGGAGCAGTGGGCTGCCTTTACGGCACCTGGGGAGCAAACTGGGGTTCAGTATCTTTGCTCAAGGATACTTTGACTTGTAGACTTGCAGGGGCTGAGGATCGAACCACCGACCTTTTGTTCGGTGAACGACAGCTCTACCTCCTGAGACACAGCCAGGTCTTTACCGGTCTTTTAGAACATAAATAAAATTTCAAAAAAAGAATAGTAGTATATCATTGAAAATAATAGTAGACTTATAAGATAATATTCTACATAATAAAGTATAAAAGGAATAGTAGTATAATATTATAAAGTAATAGTAGTCTTTTAGAATATATACTACATAAATATACTTCAACAGGATTTATAGTCTACTTTAAATAACAGGAGTCTGTTGAGTCTTATAGAATAATATACTACACACATTTATTTAGAAAAAGATCTACTATTATAAAGAATAATAGTCTTTAAGGAGTCTCTTATGATGTACAACATATATAAAAAATATTCTATTGCGAAGTAGCATTCAACATCACTTATTAAATAGTTGAAGAATTATACCACACACACTTAAGGTAAATAAGGTAACAGTGAAGGTTACAGGACTATTGTGCAATCACTTTAGGAAACAAAAACATATATATAAACAAATATAAACGTGCATAGCAGAATATTAACATTACGTGCGACTATGGGAATATTAAAGACTTGTCAGTATTAGTCTAGCATTAAACACCACTAGGAGGGACGTTTGATTTGAAATTCCATCAATATTATTAGCCTACAACAATTAGCTTAGCTAGTTGACGTCGACGTAGCTGGTGTTACGACAATTTTACCAGTTTTGGTAACTGTTTAAAGCTTTAAAAGCTTATTCTTTAGCTAACTAGCTTGGTATTCAGCATTAAAGCTAAACGCTTGAGGGGGACACGTTTTAAAGTCCGTAAAAAAAGAAGAGAAATTAACGACAGTTTTTGAGCGTCAAACTTACCGAAGTTACCGGGTCGCTCTATTTACAGCTTCTGGATGTCTCCGTCCCGGTTACCGGTCGTGTTTCTGGAAATATTATGTGTTAATTAATGTCAGGGGCCAGTAGTTTAACGTGTTGTCGTCGGTGGAAGGCTCGTTAAACTAGTTAAACCTAAACTCAGTGATGTTCTATTCAGTGTCTCGAGCTGAGACGATCTAAACGGATGCTGCGTTCCAGACACATCGGACAGTGGGCAAATTCATGCTTCAACTCGGACAAAATCATATGAACGCGTTCTAGTGTTGATTTTTTGCAACTCGTGAGGAAAATCAGTGGCCCGATTTACCCGACTTGACGTTATAATCATGGTATCCTCAGTTGTGACGGATAACAAACGCTATTTAATTGGTTTTAACCATTAATTTACCCTATTGTATTCGATATATTTGCATTAGTGAACCTGTCAGTGCTCCGGTTTCTGAAAGATGTGTGTAATAATCGATATTAGCCTTAATAGTCTACTGATATGAGCATAACTGGCTATTGATAGGACCAATCATCAGGGTATTTTCACTGTTTTGCGAGTTTTTCATATGAACGCACTTTTTCAGAGGTCGGAAATTCCTAATCGGTAATTTCCGATTTTAGCGGTATCATGAACGCAGCAAGTCTTATGTGTAAACTTCTGGTACATTTCAAAATAAAAACGAATAAATGTAGTACTTAGAAGTTAATGTGAAATAATGTAGAGGAAGTTAATGTTGAACTGCTTAAGATTTTAAATAGTAGTTGGTCGTTTTAACTTTAAAGTTCTCTCTCTCTCTCTCACAAACACACACACACACACAGTGACAATAAATGACAATACTGTTTTACAATACACTGGCTAAATGGACTTTCAAAAGTTCACTATCGGTTAACTTCTGTCTTGGTCCCTTTAGGAGGGGGTCCAGGAACATGTTCAACAAGAGAAAGTTTTAATGCACCAATATGGTCCCTTTGAAAGCAATATTAAGAGGATAGACCATTAATGAAATGAACATGAACAAGAAACTGTACACATGAAAACAACAGTGTCTAAGATGTAGAAGATAATCAACTTTAACACTAAGCTTTGGCTCTACTGGTTAGAAATTAATGGCTGTATAATGTGAACATAAATATGTTTAAATATGTTGCATTAGTCCAGAGTTGTGACCAAACCTTGACAGAGGGACTATATAATTATCATGGTTTTATGGTGTGAGGAGTGTCGTCACGCCCATATGTTGTCTGGACTGACTGGTTCCCTCAGAGGTGGCTGCTGCAAAGCATGTTTCATTTCCTGTATGCACACGTTTGCATGTGATGCAATAATCTTCTCCAAGGTGTGGTTTATTTTATAAAAAAGTAAACTATAGTTATTTTTCACTCTCACTTTCACACACACCACCCGAGTTGGCTGCAAGACGCACACAGAATAACAGATGCACTGTCCAGTGGCAAACTCAGGTTGTTGAAAGGCAGGGGCCAAATCACACAACAACAGTTTAAATAGCTCAGTACAACAGATACTAAAGTGTTTTCCCCAGTCTATCATAAAATGCCTCTTTTACTGACTACTGAAGTCTCTAAATGATCAATAAACCTCATACACAATGGGGGTTGAATAATTTTGCATCCACTGGATTGCTGTGTGTGTAGCAGTGCATGAACATACAGGCTGTGGTGTCTGTACACAGACTGTTAGGTGTTTGACTCAGAGGTTGGGGTTTGGACAAAACTGCATTGTGCATTCGAAAAAAATCATTATTTTTGTTATACACAATTCAAATGGATCCATTTCCAAACCGGAGCTTGTTAAAAGTGGAATGGGAGACATTAGCAGACTGTGTTTTGTATCAACTAAGGAAGGAAGGATAGCAGTTGGTGCACATCTTGATTCCCTGTCTTTAAAGCCCAAAAACCAAGTCAAAAATCTTGGTGTAATTATTGACTCTGAATTAATTTTTAATTCTCACATCAAGTCTGTTACAAAATCTGCCTTTTTCCATCTTAGAAACATAACCAGAATAAGAAGTTACATGTCACCACAAGATCTAGAGAAATTAATTCACGCTTTTATTTCCAGTAAGTTAGATTATTGTAATGGGTCTTCTCAGTTCTCCCCAAAAAGACACTCAGACAGTTACAGCTCATTCAGAATGCTGCTGCTATAGTCCTAACAAGGACCAAAAAATATGAGCATGTCACACCAATTCTGAGATCATTGCATTGGCTACCAGTATCACAAAGAAATGACTTCAAAATAATGTTACTGGTTTAAAAAGCGCTTAATGGTTTAGGGCCTAAATACATCTCTGACTTGCTTCCATGTTATGAACCCTCTAGACGTCTTAGATCATCAGGGACCAGTCTGCTATATCAAGACAAAACAGGGTGAAGCTGCTTTTACTTATTATGCTACACATAACTAGAATAAACTTCCAGAAGATCTAAGCTGTGCTCCAAAAAATAGCTTAAAGACTTTGTTGTTCACCGCTGCTTTTAACTTCTCCTAACTACATTCTGATTTTTAAATGCTCTGTGAATTTGATTGTAATTTGATTGTATTGCACTATCTATGCATCTTATACTGTTAATTTTTTATGCTTTATTTTTATCTTTTATTTTTATGTAAAGTGTACGAAATGTGCCATATAAATAATTTGCTTGCTTGCTTGCTATCAAAGCACTTTGTAAACAGTTGTTTTAAAAAAGGTGCTATAAAATAAAGATTATTATTATTATTATTAATATTATTATTGGGGCACGTGGAGTCGCCAGAGTTGTGACCAAACCTTGACAGAGGGACTATATAATTATCATGGTTTTATGGTGTGAGGAGTGTCGTCACGCCCGTATGTTGTCTGGACTGACTGGTTCCCTCAGAGGTGGCTGCTCCTAAGGGTCTTGTCCCTTAGGACCCTTAGACCCTAAGGGTCTTGTCCCTTAGGACAGGTATGTTTCTTACCTGTTTTTTTGTAAGAAAATAATTGTTTACACCTTGAATACTGTTTATTACACCTTTGTATGTTTACACATGCAACCTGAGGGTACATTTTCATTGTTTGTAATGCTTCATTGAGCATGTTTACATTTGTTATAGTAAAAAAACATAATTTTCTACATCCGTTTTTCTGTTTATGGTTATATAGTATGCAGTATACAGTCTATAGAGTATGTACAGTATGAAAACTAACTGTCAGGTCATATAGGTGAGATTGTGCTGAAAAAATGGATATCAAATTTACCACGATAAACCATTTTTAAATGTGAAATGTAAAGTCAACATCAAAAGTACACATCCAACATCCAAAATAGCCCAAGGCTCCTAAGGGTTTTAAAATTAGTCTAGCGACGCCCCTTTTTAAACAGATGACAACAATTAGATCAGGAGATTGAATTACAAAAACTGTCCTAATACCGCTGACGTCACCTGATAAAACTTCTCCAATCCAGAACGAATTGTTTCTTCCAGTTTGACGGCTGTGTGAAAAATGTGAGGTTTTATAAAATGAATAATAACTAGTTATTTCTGTCACCTGAGTATAATCAATTCGTTTTTCACATGGCGCGAACGTACTGGCAGCACTCCATAAAAGGAGTTCCTGAGGGGCGCGGCAGGCTGTGAACCTGCTCCGACCTTCCAAGCCCCTCATCATTTTTACCTGGTTATCATCGTTTTCATGTGGACGTATGAATATTAGTGCAAGCCTTCCTGCACGTGCTTTACTACGTTACATAAAGGTACCAGGTATGTCAATAAAGGTTTCAAGTTGATTAAAATGTAATTACTATACTATATAATTGCTGATATACGACTATAACCTAACATAATGTCCTAATATTATTCTAGAATATTAGATGATAATGTTTTTATTACCAAGCTCACCACTGGGAGCATGTCGATGGTCGTTGTGGAGCTGATTTAAGTTACTCTACCAGTGGATATATTAGTAGTATAGTCGTGCATCACAGCACATAGGTCTTATTATGTGTAATATATTTAACAGGTAACTTTAAGTGTTAAATAAACGTAACTGAGTATAAAGTAGCGGAAAATGGGAGTAAATAGGTTATAAGTATGTCAACGCTGTACTAATGTAGACTCCAGTACTTAACTTGAAGGTGAAATTCACACACTAATGAACAGATGTTAGTTTTTACAGTCTAACTGGAGGAGAGGAGAAGATTTATGGGACTATATTTAAATTTATCTGTGAAACTGTGACACAAAAACTATCACAACTTACTCAAAACACATAAAACCCTCGTTTAATTTCATAAAAACTGGCAGTGGCTGATCACGTGGAGATTAATGCACATGGAGATGACGCAACCAGCTGAGCCTGTAAGAACAAGAAGGACTAGTCTCAGTGAAGAATGTTAAACTTTGGAGGAGGGAGACTCACAGTTTTACACATTCATATAGAGGTCTTAATTAATCTTGATGGATTTGGTGCACAGCAGGAACAAAACAGGTGGACTTAAAGACATGTTAAAGCAGTAATAGATCTGGGTTTGGAGTTTATCACATCAGTGATGAATATGTTATGACCCTCTCTGCAACATGTAAAGTTTACTTGAGAATGCACATTGTGTGATTGTGCAATAACACAGATGTCATCATCACTACAGGAAATGATGTATTAGATATATTAATATGTTGATCCAGTCTGATTTCTGCCATTATGAAAAACACCAGATGATGTTAGAATGTCTGTCTTTACAGACTCGTGTCTTTAGTTGTTTAGACATAGTCAGGAAACCATTTTCGGCTTTCGGTTTTATTAACGATGGCTGTGGCAGAGCTTTAAATCCTTCAACATCAACACATCGAGACTTCCATGGTTTTCACTGTAATCTGAGAAGCACTGCAGTAGCATCAAAAGGAAAGAGCAGTATGAAGGAGTATGAAGGAGTATGAACAAGTATGAAGTAGTATGAAGCTGTATGAAGCAGTATGAAGCAGTATGAAGCTGTATGAAGCTGTATGAAGGAGTATGAAGCTGTATGAAGCAGTATGAAGCTGTATGAAGCTGTATGATGCAGTATGAAGCTGTCTGAAGCTGTATGAAGCAGTATGAAGCCGTATGAAGCAGTATGAAGCTGTATGAAGCTGTATGATGCAGTATGAAGCTGTATGAAGCAGTATGAAGCTGTATGAAGCTGTATGAAGCATTATGAAGCTGTATGAAGCAGTATGAAGGAGTATGAAGCTGTATGAAGCTGTATGAAGGAGTATGAAGCTGTATGAAGGACTATGAAGCTGTATGAAGCTGTATGAAGCAGTATGAAGCTGTATGAAGCTGTATGAAGGAGTATGAAGCTGTATGAAGCTGTATGAAGGAGTATGAAGCTGTATGAAGCTGTATGAAGGAGTATGAAGCTGTATGAAGCAGTATGAAGCAGTATGAAGCTGTATGAAGCTGTATGAAGGAGTATGAAGCTGTATAAAGCTGTATGAAGGGGTATGAAGCTGTATTAAGCTGTGTGAAGGAGTATGAAGCTGTATGAAGCTGTATGAAGGAGTATGTAGCTGTATGAAGGAGTATGAAGCTGTATGAAGGAGTATGAAGCTGTATGAAGGTGTATGAAGCTGTATGAAGGAGTATGAAGCTGTATGAAGCTGTATGAAGCAGTATGAAGCCGTATGAAGCTGTATGAAGCTGTATGATGCAGTATGAAGCTGTCTGAAGCAGTATGAAGCTGTATGAAGCTGTATGAAGGAGTATGAAGTTGTATGAAGCTGTATGAAGGAGTATGAAGCTGTATGAAGCAGTATGAAGCAGTATGAAGCTGTATGAAGCTGTATGAAGCAGTATGAAGCTGTATGAAGCTGTATGAAGCTGTATGAAGCTGTATGAAGCAGTATGAAGGAGTATGAAGCTGTATGAAGCTGTATGAAGCTATTTGAAGGAGTATGAAGCTGTATGAAGCTGTATGAAGCAGTATGAAGCTGTATGAAGCTGTATGAAGCTGTATGAAGGAGTATGAAGCTGTATGAAGCTGTATGAAGCGGTATGAAGGAGTATGAAGCTGTATGAAGCAGTATGAAGCTGTATGAAGCAGTATGAAGCTGTATGAAGCTGTATGAAGCTGTATGAAGGAGTATGAAGCTGTATGAAGCTGTATGAAGCTGTATGAAGGAGTATGATGCTGTATGAAGCTGTATGAAACTGTATGAAGCTGTATGAAGGAGTATGAAGCTGTATGAAGCTGTATGAAGGAGTATGAAGCTGTATGAAGCTGTATGATGCAGTATGAAGCTGTCTGAAGCAGTATGAAGCTGTATGAAGCTGTATGAAGCAGTATGAAGCTGTATGAAGCAGTATGAAGCTGTATGAAGGAGTATGATGCTGTATGAAGCTGTATGAAGCTGTATGAAGCTGTATGAAGGAGTATGAAGCTGTATGAAGCTGTATGAAGCTGTATGAAGGAGTATGAAGCTGTATGAAGCTGTATGATGCAGTATGAAGCTGTCTGAAGCAGTATGAAGATGTACGAAGCTGTATGAAGCAGTATGAAGCTGTATGAAGCAGTATGAAGCTGTATGAAGGAGTATGAAGCTGTATGAAGCTGTATGAAGCTGTATGATGCAGTATGAAGCTGTCTGAAGCAGTATGAGGCTGTATGAAGCTGTATGAAGCAGTATGAAGCTGTATGAAGCAGTATGAAGCTGTATGAAGCAGTATGAAGCTGTATGAAGCAGTATGAAGCTGTATGAAGGAGTATGATGCTGTATGAAGCTGTATGAAACTGTATGAAGCTGTATGAAGGAGTATGAAGCTGTATGAAGCTGTATGAAGGAGTATGAAGCTGTATGAAGCTGTATGATGCAGTATGAAGCTGTCTGAAGCAGTATGAAGCTGTATGAAGCTGTATGAAGCAGTATGAAGCAGTATGAAGCTGTATGAAGCAGTATGAAGCTGTATGAAGGAGTATGATGCTGTATGAAGCTGTATGAAGCTGTATGAAGCTGTATGAAGGAGTATGAAGCTGTATGAAGCTGTATGAAGCTGTATGAAGGAGTATGAAGCTGTATGAAGCTGTATGATGCAGTATGAAGCTGTCTGAAGCAGTATGAAGATGTACGAAGCTGTATGAAGCAGTATGAAGCTGTATGAAGCTGTATGAAGCAGTATGAAGCTGTATGAAGGAGTATGAAGCTGTATGAAGCTGTATGAAGCTGTATGATGCAGTATGAAGCTGTCTGAAGCTGTATGAAGCTGTATGAAGCAGTTTGAAGCTGTATGAAGCAGTATGAAGCTGTATGAAGCTGTATGAAGCTGTATGAAGCAGTATGAAGCTGTATGAAGGAGTATGATGCTGTATGAAGCTGTATGAAACTGTATGAAGCTGTATGAAGGAGTATGAAGCTGTATGAAGCTGTATGAAGGAGTATGAAGCTGTATGAAGCTGTATGATGCAGTATGAAGCTGTCTGAAGCAGTATGAAGCTGTATGAAGCTGTATGAAGCAGTATGAAGCAGTATGAAGCTGTATGAAGCAGTATGAAGCTGTATGAAGGAGTATGATGCTGTATGAAGCTGTATGAAGCTGTATGAAGGAGTATGAAGCTGTATGAAGCTGTATGAAGCTGTATGATGCAGTATGAAGCTGTCTGAAGCAGTATGAAGATGTACGAAGCTGTATGAAGCAGTATGAAGCTGTATGAAGCTGTATGAAGCAGTATGAAGCTGTATGAAGGAGTATGAAGCTGTATGAAGCTGTATGATGCAGTATGAAGCTGTCTGAAGCAGTATGAAGCTGTATGAAGCTGTATGAAGCAGTATGAAGCTGTATGAAGCTGTATGAAGCTGTATGAAGCTGTATGAAGCAGTATGAAGCTGTATGAAGCTGTATGAAGGAGTATGAAGCTGTATGAAGCAGTATGAAGCTGTATGAAGCAGTATGAAGCTGTATGAAGGAGTATGAAGCTGTATGATGCAGTATGAAGCTGTATGAAGCTGTATGAAGCAGTATGAAGCTGTATGAAGCTGTATGATGCAGTATGAAGCTGTATGAAGCAGTATGAAGCTGTATGAAGCAGTATGAAGCTGTATGAAGCAGTATGAAGCTGTATGAAGCAGTATGAAGCTGTATGAAGCTGTATGAAGCAGTATGAAGCTGTATGAAGCAGTATGAAGCTGTATGAAGCAGTATGAAGCTGTATGAAGCTGTATGAAGCAGTATGAAGCTGTATGAAGCAGTATGAAGCTGTATGAAGCAGTATGAAGCTGTATGAAGCAGTTTGAAGCTGTATGAAGCAGTATGAAGCTGTATGAAGCAGTATGAAGCTGTATGAAGCAGTATGAAGCTGTATGAAGCTGTATGAAGCTGTATGAAGCAGTATGAAGCTGTATGAAGCAGTATGAAGCTGTATGAATGCCACATGGAGGACAAAAAATTAAGATTTTGAGAATAAAGTCCAAACATGATGAGAATAAATTTGTAGGGTTATCAGGGCTATTGTTGGCTGCTATTATAACTTTATTATTATAACTAATAATATGACCTTTTCTCTTGTAAAATGAAGATTTTATTCATATATGATCTTTTCTCGTAATATTATCACCTTTTTTTAAATAAAATCACTACTTTATTCTCATAATATTACAGCTTTTTCTTAGTCACAACTTTATGTGGCCAGAAATCTTTTTGTATCACAGCACCTGACAGAAGATATCAGTTACAATCTAGTGGACACAACATGACAATTTACAGTCTGTTAGCATGCGATCATTTCACTGAAGCTGATGCGTTATTCCAGACTGAACAGGCAGAAGAAACAGGATGTTGGAGGAGAGGAGACCACCTGTCGACCGGTGAGTCTGATGTTTGGTGTTGAACTTTTTTGTGTGTAAAATAGTGCCTGAAGTCAAAGTGTTTTATCTCCACAGCGGTCAGGCTGTAGCCGTCATCATCTTTGTGCTTGGTCTGGGAATTCTGCTGCCCTGGAACTTCTTCATCACGGCTACTCAGGTGTCTCTCCCACACCCCCTTCTTCTTCTTCTTCATAATGACGGAGCAAAGAAAGTCCTGAAAAATGTCTCTTAATTTCTAAAGATGGAGCACCATGATTCCTCTGGTGACACGTACAGCTTGTCCAAAGTTTCAGTCTAACTTCAGTTTTTATTTGAGCTGTGAAGTGATTCTTTTATTCTCTCACTTTTTGTTGTAATAAATAAATAAATAAATAAAATTTTATTTATTTATTTTTTACAATTTTATGTATTGTGTAATAACAGTGCAAACATGTAATAATGATACAAACAATAATATGAATTTTAAATACACTATTAAACTAGAATGACACTCAGTAGAGTGGATACCTTCGCCTAGGCCCAACAGTCACCTTTAATTCACTTCAGTCTTATTTCATAGTTCTGGAACCATCATTGAAGGTTACTGGATTTGTGAAACCCAACCAACCTCATTTTCGCTTGTTTAACGGTGTATAGTTTGTAAATCAGTGATAATCCATCATTAATGAGGAAAATATTGATGACATCACCTGCAGAGATCCCCCAGCAGCAGAAACCAGAAGTGTGTCTCTGCCGTCTGACATTTACCCATGATGCACAGCAGCTTAACTTCATTAATGATTTAAATGTTAATGAATGTTCTGTGTTCTTCTACACATCCTAAAGGTCCCACACAGTCCAGGTTCATACAGTGAAACGGTCCAGGCTCATACAGTGAAACGGTCCAGGTTCACACAGTGAAACGGTCCAGGTTCACACAGTGAAACGGTCCAGGTTCACACAGTGAACCGGACCAGGTTCATACAGTGAAACGGTCCAGGTTCACACAGTGAAACGGTCCAGGTTCACACAGTGAACCGGACCAGGTTCATACAGTGAAACGGTCCAGGTTCATACAGTGAACCGGACCAGGTTCATACAGTGAAACGGTCCAGGTTCATACAGTGAAACGGTCCAGGTTCATACAGTGAAACGGTCCAGGTTCATACAGTGAACCGGACCAGGTTCATACAGTGAAACGGTCCAGGTTCATACAGAGAAACGGTCCAGGCTCATACAGTGAAACGGTCCAGGTTCACACAGTGAAACGGTCCAGGTTCACACAGTGTAACGGTCCAGGTTCACACAGTGAAACGGTCCAGGTTCACACAGTGAAACGGTCCAGGTTCACACAGTGAACCGGACCAGGTTCACACAGTGAACCGGTCCAGGTTCACACAGTGAAACGGTCCAGCTTCACACAGTGAAACGGTCCAGGTTCACACAGTGAACCGGACCAGGTTCACACAGTGAAACGGTCCAGGTTCACACAGTGAAACGGTCCAGGTTCATACAGAGAAACGGTCCAGGTTCATACAGTGAAACGGTCCAGGTTCATACAGTGAACCGGACCAGGTTCATACAGTGAAACGGTCCAGGTTCATACAGTGAAACGGTCCAGGTTCATACAGAGAAACGGTCCAGGTTCATACAGTGAAACGGTCCAGGTTCATACAGTGAAACGGTCCAGGTTCATACAGAGAAACGGTCCAGGTTCATACAGTGAAACGGTCCAGGTTCATACAGAGAAACGGTCCAGGTTCATACAGTGAAACGGTCCAGGTTCATACAGAGAAACGGTCCAGGTTCATACAGAGAAACGGTCCAGGTTCATACAGGACTGTTTCATACTATTCATTCAGGTGTTTGACATGTGGATGAAAACATCTCCATGTGGATTTGGATGATGATGTCAGAGCTGATCTGTGTATCAGTAGTGTGTAAAAGCATAATGTTAACTGGTCTATGGACACATCTTATTATCTGAATAATGAACCATTTAAATAGGACAAACCTTGTTGGTCAGTGGTTCACTTTCTGTTGTTGTTGCTGTTTCTGCTGCTGAATGGTAAAAGTGTTTTCTTCTCTTTGTTGAAAGTATTTTAACGAGCGCCTCAGCATTCCTAATATCACCTTTAACGGCACATCAACTAAAGACTACAACTATGACAGCTGGATGGCCTTGCTTTCCCAGATGCCCTTGCTGCTATTCACCCTGCTCAACTCCTTCCTGTATCAGTGGTAAGTTGATGTCACTGTAGCCTCATTTGAACGAGGATGAACCCAACTACATGAGTGAATGAGCAATGGATGATGATGATAATGATGATGACATTTTGTCTCTGCAGGGTGAGGGAACGCCTCCGTGTGGCCTTCAGCTTCATCGCCATCCTCCTCCTGTTCTCCCTCACGGCTGCTCTGGTCCGGGTCCCCATGCAGTCGGACACCTTCTTCTCCATCACCATGGCGACCATCTGGTTCATCAACAGTGAGTTTACACACAGGATCCGTCATTGATACTAGACTGATTAGGCTGCAGGTTGGCAGCTCATCCAAGGGTTGGTGTGGTGAAGTGAACGAGGAGCACTTTGAAAACGTTCATCTTCATCGTGTTCATTGGATATTTAAACTTTAGCCTTAGGGTTCAAACAAAGTCTTGAATATTCTTATTTTGAAAATATTTAAAATCGCTTTTTTTCAACATGATCGGATGTTTCATTGACACATATCATAATAATAATGATAATAATAATAATGATCATAATAATGATGATAATGATAATTATTATAATAATAATAATAATAATGATAATAATAATAATGATCATAATAATGATGATAATGATAATGATAATTATTGTAATAATAATAATAATAATGGTCATAAAAATAATGATATTAATAATCATAATAATAATAATTGAAATTGTGAAAATCTTCTAACATTTGAAATTAAAACTGTTTGTTTGTTGTCTGCTGGTGTTGAAATTAACAAGAATAAAATGGTCAATACGATCTGAACAGCTGCTAAAATATAAATTAACTGCTGATGATGCAAATGAATTGATTAAACATCAATTCACTGCGTTTACTGCAGCAGTTTAGATGTGATGATAAAGGTCTGAAATATTTGGTTTAGGTTCCCTGAAGGTGCTTGAAAAATGTCATAAAAAGATGAATGACTTACTGATCACTGCTTATTCTGAACGTTTTTCAATTACAACTCTGCTAGATTTGAGTTATGTATTTGATGCTACTTGATTTTAACAGCAGGAAATCCTTAAAAACGTTGGTATTAAGGATAGCACATCTCAAATTTACAGACAAAATATTCACTTTTCACTTTTTCATTTTAGTCACGTTATGAAAGATAAACACTGACAGGTTTCTTCAGAGTGTTTGAAATATACATGTTGCAGGAGGGTAGAACTGTTATGATTTGGTTCATATCCCAGCTGTGTACTAATGGAAACATGATGTGTGTGTGTGTGTGTGTGTGTGTGTGTGTGTGTGTGTGTGTGTGTGTGTGTGTGTGTGTGTGTGTGTGTGTGTGTGTGTGTGTGTGTGCAGTGTTCAGTGCAGTGCTGCAGGGCAGCCTGTTCGGCATGGTGGGCCTGTTTCCTCCTCGTTACAGCACTCTGTTCATGAGTGGTCAGGGTCTGGCTGGGATGTTCGCTGGACTCGCCATGCTCCTCTCCATCTTAAGTAAGTGACAACCGTTCTTCACCCTGAGGTTATTCACAAAGCAAAAACAGCTGGAGGCTTTTAGCAGGAACATAAACCAATGATTTTTCCCTGAGTGAGTTTCAGATTTAAAAACATGAGTGAATGTAAGCAAAGGGATGATAATTATACATACATGTCTTTTAGGAATACAAATAAAACTCATTTTTAATGTTTTTTATTGCCTGTTTTATCTTTTATTTATCTTTTTTTCATCCTTTATTGTTGCTTTAGTCTCTAAATCCATTTGAACTTCTTTACTTTTGTCTGTCGCTGGTAAAGCACTTTATGTTGCAGTTGAGTAGTTTGAAATGTGCTTTAAAATACAGTCTGAGTGATTGATTTTCACACTTAATGATTGATTTCACACATTGTGTGCAGACTAATGGATGAATGGACTTATTGTTGCTCTAAAACTTTTATCATATTGACTGATGGATATGACAAATCAGCCAATATTTCTTTTGTTCTTTATGATAATAATAATGCTTTTTGTTATTAAACTCTTGTGACCAAGATATACTGTATATATGGTGAATGTGACTCAGAATAACCTCAAATATATTATTGTATTTCTTATATTTTAACTAGAGGTAGACTGATCAATAGGTTCTGCTGATTTATCAGGAATTCCATCTATCAGTATTAGTGAGAGTCCAATAATTCAAATGGAATTATTGAGTTTGAGGGAAAATAATATCTGTAAAATATAATGATAAATATATATAATATATAATAAATATAATGAACTCCCATGAGGATTTTATACAGTTGGTTTGATCAGTTCCAGATTTAATCATTAATTACTTTGAATTGGATGTTCAGTTCAGCAATTTCTAATAAAGTTAAAGATGACTCTTTTCTGAAAGTGTCGATATCGTCCAGTTAACCAAGGATTGGTCTTTAAAATGTAACTGTTAATATGGTCCTTTGGTTAGAGGCTGACCAATGTGTAGCTGGAGGTTGGGGATGTCAATAAGCTCAAAGCATCTCTTCTGGTGTGCAGGTAATGCAGACGAAAGCTCAGCTGCACTGGGATACTTCATCACTCCCTGTGTGGCCACTCTGGGGACTCTGATGTGTTACCTGCTGCTGCCACACCTGGTGAGACAGAGACACTGTGAAACCATCCATCTGGGCTCCTGGTCTGCATCAGAATGGACCCAATCCAGTGGTTCACACTGTTTTCTGACATTCATATTGAGATCAGTAGAATTACAATTATTTGTGCGGTAATTTAGCAAAGTTTTAATTGTTTCATGAGATTAAATTTCTGTTAACTACTGATGCTAAAAGTATCTTACAGAAATTGATTCAGTATTTAAATACAGTCAAAATATTTTAATGATTCTTAGTTGCGTATTTTTCATTTTGAGATGAAGTATCATGAACTAATATATTAAGCAGGAATTGAATATGAGAACGTATAAATGGTGCAGAACAGTGGTGTAGGTTACTGTTCCTCTCACAGCAACAAGGTCCTGGGTTCACATCTGGGACTTTTCTGTGGGTTCTCTCAGGTTCTCCTCATGTCTGTGTGGGTTCTCTCCATGATCTCCCCGTGTCTGTGTGGGTTCTCTCCATGATCTCCTCGTGTCTGTGTGGGTTCTCTCCATGATCTCCCTTCTCTCTTTGTGGGTTCTCTCCATGTTCTCCTCGTGTCTGTGTGGGTTCTCTCCATGTTCTCCTCGTGTCTGTGTGGGTTCTCTCCATGTTCTCTCGTGTCTGTGTGGGTTCTCTCCATGTTCTCCCGTGTCTGTGTGAGTTCTCTCCATGTTCTCCTCGTGTCTGTGTGGGTTCTCTCCGTGTTCTCCTTCCTGTGTGGGTTCTCTCCATGTTCCACCGTGTCTGTGTGGGTTCTCTCCAGATCTCCTCGTGTCTGTGTGGGTTCTCTCCATGTTCTCCTCGTGTCTGTGTGGGTTCTCTCCATGTTCACCCTGTGTCTGTGTGGGTTCTCTCCATGTTCTCCTCGTGTCTGTGTGGGTTCTCTCCATGTTGACCCCGTGTCTGTGTGGGTTCTCTCCATGTTCTCCTCGTGTCTGTGTGGGTTCTCTCCATGTTCTCCTTCGTGTCTGCGTGGGTTTCTCTTCATGTTCACACCCCGTGTCTGTGTGGGTTCTCTCCATGTTCTCCCCGTGTCTTGAGGGTTTCTCTCCATGTTCTCCTCGTGCTGTGTGAGTTCTCTCCATGTTCTCCTCGTGTCTGTGTGGGTTCTCTCCGTGTTCTCCCCATGTCTGTGTGGGTTCTCTCCATGTTCTCCCCGTGTCTGTGTGGGTTCCTCTCCATGATCTCCTCGTGTCTGTGTGGGTTCTCTCCATGTTCTCCTCGTGTCTGTGTGGGTTCTCTCCATGTTCACCCTGTGTCTGTGTGGGTTCTCTCCATGTTCTCCTCGTGTCTGTGTGGGCTCTCCATGTTCTCCTCTTGTCTGTGTGGGTTCTCTCCATGTTGACCCCGTGTCTGTGTGGGTTCTCTCCATGTTCTCCTCGTGTCTGTGTGGGTTCTCTCCATGTTCTCCTCGTGTCTGCGTGGGTTCTCTCCATGTTCACCCCGTGTCTGTGTGGGTTCTCTTCATGTTCTCCCCGTGTCTGTGTGGGTTCTCTCCATGTTCTCCTCATGTCTGTGTGGGTTCTCTCCATGTTCTCCTCATGTCTGTGTGGGTTCTCTCCATGTTCTCCTCATGTCTGTGTGGGTTCTCTCCATGTTCTCCTCTGTCTGTGTGGGTTCTCTCCATGTTCTCCTCATGTCTGTGTGGGTTCTCTCCAGGTTCTCCAGCTTCCTCTCACCACTAAAAACATGCAGTAGAGGTGAACTGGTGACTCTAAACTGACTTTAGGTCTGATTGTGAGTCTGAATGGTTGTTTGTCTTTCTATGTGATGAACTGATGACTACTCCCAGGCTGAACCCCGCCCTCCCGCCCACAGT
>CM075191.1:2537500-2552954 GCA_037577475.1 Chaunax sp. Z400 | reverse complement strand
CACTAATACTACTACTACTACCACCACTACTGCTACTACTAGTACTACTACCACTAAAGGAGGAACCATTTAGATTAGGAGTAGATCCTAAATAAATCCTTTCACATGCGTCTCATGTCTTAGTAGAGGTAGTAAAAAAGGCCCCCAAAGGGATATCTTATCTTATCTTATTTGATCAGTGTTTCTTGTCTCCCAACAGGTTTGGTAGCTATAACTTTATGATTCAGTGTCAGTGTAATAAATTTGATATTACAGTATTTACAGTTTTCTGAATGCTGATAAAGTGTTTGGGACACGTTGTCAGCTGAAACAGACTCATCGTCGTCGTTTGTTCTGCAGGTCCAGGAGTTTCTGTCCAGGTTCGAGAACATTCCGGACATGCTGGAGCTCGACCATCTCACCGTGTCCGGAGACGTCACCTTTGGCAAGAACGTGTCTCTGAAGGTAGAGAACATTTCCAGTGGTTGGATGACCTCTGACCTCTGGTTAACGCTGCTGACTGTAGATAATCTACATTTTATAAAAACGTGTCCTGACAGACGAGTCTTTGCTCCTAGTTTAAAGACACGATCACACTATTTCAGGTCGGTCCTGAAACAACATACAGGTGATCACATTGGAATGTTTTTATTATCAAAGTCAACAATGAGATAAAAGTTGACAATCTGAGATTTAAAAAGTCACAACTATGAGAGTCAGAGTCAAGAGAAAAGTCGATATTAGGAGTTAAAAAGTAGAAATTCTGACAGAATTCCACTTTTTCTTGTAATGTTGATTGTTTTATTATTCTTCCAGCTGTTTTTACAATGATGACTTAACCATTAATTAAGGTTAACTGAAATAATCACAACCTGATGATGATGATGTCATAACTAACAGACTTTGATTGGTCGCCTGTTTTTTTAGAGTCAATGGAATATATGGAGGACGAATAGAGTCCAAAATGTCTCCAGATGCTAACGGCTGATAGCAGCAGAACCAAAGGTTTCATCAAGCCTCTTTTCTTCACCAGGGAACCGTCATCATTATAGCCAATCACGGCGACCGGATCGACATTCCCGTCGGAGCGATGCTCGAGAACAAGATTGTCTCAGGAAACCTGCGGATCCTCGACCACTGAGGCCTTCCGGCTAAAAACAAAGAAGCCATTTGCACGTTGAAGAGAAACAAACGTCTCTTCACTGATGAACTCCATTTGTTTTCATCTGTTTTCAATGTAAAGCCAAAGGTCACCCTCGTCTTCCTCAGGAAGGAACGTGTTACTGAAACAGTGGCGACTGGTTCTCTTCTTCTGCTGTCAATTAAACAAGAGTGCTATAGGTCAACTGAGTGTCATGTGATTTTTAAGAACAGACAGTGACTTTTTAAATGATTTCATAGTATATCTGTTGGATTCTAATCAAAGCTCAGTTTGATTTGTGCCTCCAGATTGTTGAAAAATGTGTCCCATTTCATCACAACTTAAAAACTGTTTAATATTTCTTCACAAAACTTTCTATGTATACAGAAATATGGTAGACTCTATACATCTATAGATAGATCTATATCTATCTATATATCTATATATATATATATATATATATATATAGATATATATATATATATATATATATATAGATATATATATATATATATATATATATATATATATATATAGATATAGATATATATATATATATATATATATATATATATATATATATATATATATATATATATATATATATATATAGATATATATATATATATATATATATATAGATATATATATATATATATATATATATAGATATATATATATATATATATATATATATATATATATATATATATATATATACACTTCTCAAAGAAATTAAAGGAACACTTTGAAAACACATCAGATCTCAATGGGAAAAAAAATCATGCTGGATATCTATACTGATATGGACTGGGTAATGTGTTAGGAATGAAAGGATGCCACATCGTTTGATGGAAATGAAAATTATCAACCTACAGAGGGCTGAAAAGACACCCCGAAAATCAAAGTGAAAAAATGATGCGGCAGGCTAGTCCATTTTGCTGAAATTCCATTGCAGCAACTCAAAATGGTACTCAGTACTTTGTAGTGCCCCCACGTGCTTGTATGCATGCCTGACAACGTCGGGGCTTCTCCTAATGAGACGACGGATGATGTCCTGGGGTATCTCCTCCCAGATCTGGACCAGGGCATCACTGAGCTCCTGGACAGTCTGAGGAGCAACCTGGCGCCATCGGATGGACCGAAACATAATGTCCCAGAGGTGTTCTATTGGATTTAGGTCAGGCGAGCGTGGGGGCCAGTCAATGGTATCAATTCCTTCATCCTCCAGGAACTGCCTGCATACTCTCGCCACATGAGGCCGGGCATTGTCGTGTACCAGGAGGAACCCAGGACCCACTGCACCACCGTAGGGTCTGACAATGGGTCCAAGGATTTCATCCCGATAACTAATGGCAGTCAGGGTGCCATTGTCTAGCCTGCAGAGGTCTGTGCGTCCCTCCATGGATATGCCTCCCCAGACCATCACTGACCCACCACCAAACCGGTCATGCTGAACGATGTTACAGGCAGCATAACGTTCTCCACGGCTTCTCCAGACCCTTTCACGTCTGTCACATGTGCTCAGGGTGAACCTGCTCTCATCTGTGAAAAGCACAGGGCGCCAGTGGGGGTCCTGCCAATTCTGGTGTTCTATGGCAAATGCCAATCGAGCTCCACGGTGCCGGGCAGTAAGCACAGGGCCCACGAGAGGACGTCGGGCCCTCAGGCCACCCTCATGAAGTCTGTTTCTGATTGTTTGGTCAGAGACATTCACACCAGTGGCCTGCTGGAGGTCATTTTGTAGGGCTCTAGCAGTGCTCATCCTGTTCCTCTTGCACAAAGGAGCAGATACCGGTCCTGCTGATGGGTTAAGGACCTTCTACGGCCCTGTCCAGCTCTCCTAGAGTAACTGCCTGTCTCCTGGAATCTCCTCCATGCTCTTGAGACTGTGCTGGGAGACACAGCAAACCTTCTGGCAATGGCACGTATTGATGTGCCATCCTGGAGGAGTTGGACTGCCTGTGCAACCTCTGTAGGGTCCAGGTATCGCCTCATGCTACCAGTAGTGACACTGACCCTAGCCAAATGCAAAACGAGTGAAAAACAGTCAGAAAAGATGAGGAGGGAAAAAATGTCAATGGCCTCCACCTGGAAAACCATTCCTGTTTTGGGGGTCGTCTCATTGTTGCTTCTCTAGTGCACCTGTCGTTAATTTCATTAACACCAAAGCAGCTGAAACTGATTAACAACCCCCTCTGCTACTTAACTGACCAGATCAATATCCCAGAACTTTAATTGACTTGATGCTATACTCTGATTAAAAAGTGTTCCTTTAATTTTTTTTAGCAGTGTATATATATATCTACATACCTCTATATATATATACATCTATATATATAGATATCTATATATTATATATATAGATGTATACATATACATACATCCATATATATAGATGTATACATATACATACATCTATATATATATATAGATGTATACATATACATACCTCTACATATATATATACACATCTATATATATATCTATATATTATATATAGATATCTATATAGATGTATACATATACATACATCTATATATATATATACATCTATATATATTAAATCTATAGATATATATCTAGAGATATATAGATATTACCATATTTCTATATACATATATCTATCTATGTATGTATATATATATGTTTCTATACAGTATTTTATGTTTGTTATAATGAATCTCTGCCATCATCATCAATATATCAAAAATATTCACACAAGTAAAGATAAACAGACAAACAGACTGAAGTCGCTCCATCATCCTGTTTTATTCACATCAGGTTTGAAGGATTCTGACATGCAGTCCAACTCATCTGACACACAGACACACACACAGACACACACACACACACAGACACACACACAGACACACACACAGACACACACACACACAGACACACACACAGACACACACACACACAGTGGTATAGTAGGCACACTGCAGTGCAGAGCTCGTCTGTCAATCATAAGTAGGCACTTCTGAGGCGAACAACTATGACAGCCTCAGCTGTGGTGACGTCACACCTTAGTTCACTTTGACCTGGTTAATATTTAAATTAAGCTCTTATCTCCTCAATTTCATGTCGATGGAAAGTTTGTTAGTCCACCAAACATGTCTGGAGCCTCACGACAAAATAGCTCTGAAGAGGATGGAGACGTGTTTCTCCTTCCAGCTCGTACAGAATAATAAGTCTACAGATGATCCCTTATTGGTTTAAAAACACATTTACACCCTTTTTAAAGCTGAAATCTGCAACCACTAAACTTTAAGCATTAACACGCAATCCTGCCACCTTTAGTTGCATCACACGCTGGGTATGCAGAGATCTGACCTTTGAGCTCTGAACTCTGAACAGAGTGCTCATTAGTGCTTTTAGCTTGGAGGCTACAGTGAAGATTTCAGGTGTAAAAAGGGGGTAAATAACATCCTTCTGGATCTTGGGCCTCAGCAGACCTGGGTTATTAAAACTAGTCTTCATCTCCTTCTGTATTTCAGCAGAATGTTTGGTGGATTAAGAAAGAAGATAATGACTGAATGTTAATTTTTGGATGAGCTGATTTCAAGAACAGCTGTGATTAATCATTTCCCTTATTTCCAGATAAGGATTTAAATGTCACATAATCTGGAGATGATGATGATACGCTTTGGTCCAGCATCTCTTCCAGTGTCATGTTCTCTGGACGCCTGTGGTGGTGCTGCAGGTTTACGACTCTAGGGTGACGTGACCTCAGCTGGACAGGTGTGCATTTGATTGGTTGGAGCTCAAAACGGCTCAACGTCACTCAGGAACAGAAAACCTGCAGAACAGGTACTCTGACTGAAGCTGGGAGGGAGCTGTCAATCAACCTGAAGGCCACCCACGCTCAAATCCTCAGAACAGGTCAGATCAGATGGAGCCAAAAACATGCTGCTTCCAGCTGGTTTGGCGGCTCCAGCCAGGTGTCATCACCTGCAGCCAATGGCTGAATAAACACGACTCAGTCACACGATGCTGCTCGTGTTCATTTATTTTACATGGACAGGAAGACATAATGAGAGAAATCAGATTTTCTGTTCCGTTGTGTCGTTTCAGCCTCAGAGGAACAAAAAGTCCATGCAGATTAAAGAACTTCAGAAGTTGACAGTAGTTTGACTGAACAGCTGATTTCATGCTTCAAACTCTCCTCATTGATTAATGCATGTATAAAAATCATCTGGATCACTACAGCTGGGCCTCAGCACAAAACTTCATGTTTGACTGGACTGTTTGGAGGAAAAAAGTGGACTTAAAACTTCACTTCATTAATTATAGTGTTTTACTTTGGTGATGATGTAACTCAGGAGTTTTGGGGATTTTATTTAAAATTTTCTTTGACATGTTTTTCATGAGCTCCTGCTTCTTTAGGGTTCCTCCAGAGGGCTTTTACTATGACAGGTCATCGAGGTCAGTCAGGGTCGGCAAACTCTGTATAAATTGGTGTTAAAGGTACTACGAAGGTGAACATGATTGTTAAACTGGTCGTACATTGGGACTTTAGAAAGGCTGCAGTTTAATTATGTAAATCATCGGAGATGTGAAGCCAAAGCTCAACATTTATGTGCTCACGCTGTACAGTTTGATCACCAAGCCACGACCTGAAGCTGCCCGACCAAAGTTTCAGACATGACAGAAACTCATCCGACTGTCCAGCAGCTGATCAGGAGCAGCTGATCGAGAGCAGCTAATAAGGATCAGCTGATCGGGATCAGCTGATCGGGCTGTGACTGCCCCTCACTCTTCCCTGTAGATTTCAAACAAAAGACGTCTGATTAAGCTCAAATTGGTTACGACTATAAAATAAGTGGTGTGGCTAAATGCTAATTGTACAGTTTGTGTCCTGCTTTAGTTTGTTCAGTCATTTCAGTTTGTGTACTTTCACATAAAAGGGTTCTGGAAGGAATAAGTGATGATGTCAGAATACGAGGAGTTTAGAGAAACGGTAATGGCCAAATGTAACAAAGTCACTACAATTAAAGCCGAAGAGACTTGGTACTGAGTGACGTTTGTTCTCTAGTTTTATCTTACGACTCTTGTTTTTAAAATGACTGAGATGGATGGTACAACAGCGTATGAGGCAGTTAGATGGAGGCAGGCAGAGGGGTAAATTTACAAGAAAAAAACCTGAATATTCTCAGACATTACAGTAAAAGAACCACGTTTTTCACTTTACAGGTTGGGTCGACCTCATCCACCACAGACACCACCTCTAATCCTCATCAGATTATACGTCACAATCAATCACCAGATTATCATCATCATCCAGACTTTAGAGAGACGTCGCAGCGAAGCGGGTCAATTCAGAAGAAAACAACTAAGTGATTTTGGTTTATTCTTCAAGTTACACCTGACGTAGTACACCTTACACCTGACTTCTCACTGCTGGATAAGTTACCTCTCTTCGAAGTAGAGCCCTCTGGTCTGGATTTCTTGAACACAAGAACTCTGGACAATATTCCTGTTTGTTTTTATAAAAGGATACAAAAAGCAGCTGAGGAAGGTTTGAAAACACCGTAAAGGAACCCTGTTGATTAAAAGTATCCCTTCCAGAGGAAATGGTGCTGTCATCTGAACCCTGAATCCTCAGCTTTAGCAAAAGTCTGCGAGACCAGCGGCAGAAAAGTTCGTTTCAGTGTCGATGATAAAAATCCCTTCAGAGGAAAAGTCCGCCACAGTATCGAATGACTTAAGAGAAAAAAATAAATTACCCCACCGTCCTTAAACATTATCTACAGCCTTCTTCCCACTAATAATTTACTTTATTTCTGTTGGATTGCACACAGTGAGATGAGGTTTTTAGCTGTTTTTAAGGAGATTCTGTGTGTTACTTGATAAAGTCTCTTAAAGCGGAGGTCTTCATGACTCCCCAGCTTTTCTTCTCCCAGTTTAGTATTTTTGGTCCCTCCGGGCCTCCTGCAGACCCAGCCAGCCTGCTGTGTGTCTCAGTTGCCAGGTCGTTAGGTCCAGTACGTCCCGTCTCCATCGTTCCTCCATCACCTCTTCTGCTCCCAGATCTCCACCATGTTCAGGTTGAGCCGCTCGAGGCTCTTCAGCACCTGGACGTTCTCTGTGTAGAAGGCGACGTCCACCACCACCAGCCTGCAAACCACAGGCAGTCAGTCACATTTCAAATGATTACGTTGAATTATGAGCTGTGTGTTGAACAGTTACCCATGCTGGGGTCCTCCATCATTAACGACCCCGAGTCGAGCAAGCTGCCTCTTCAGGTGCATCTTAAAACTGGTGTTAATCCTCAGGAACAACATCTGCACAGGGAACACACCTGTCTGAGTTTCTACCCTTCACAGGCGCTCAGATGAAACACCTGGAGACCCTGATCAGGTGTCGAGGCTCACCTGTGTCTGCTCTTCAGGTAAAAGCTCGTAAATAGCTTCGTGCATCTTCGTCATCTGCTTACAGACATTTCTGAAGCAGGCCGACGGCATCGGAGCCTTCACTTCATACTGAGGAGACAACAACACAACATCCATCAGATCACAGGACTAAACATCCGTCAGGTCACACGACTAAACATCCGTCAGGTCACACGATTAAACATCCGTCAGGTCACACGACTAAACATGCGTCAGGTCACACGACTAAACATCCGTCAGGTCACACGACTAAACATCCTTCAGGTCACACGACTAAACATCCGTCAGGTCACACGACTAAACATCCTTCAGGTCACACGACTAAACATCCGTCAGGTCACACGACTAAACATCCTTCAGGTCACACGACTAAACATCCGTCAGGTCACACGATTAAACATCCGTCAGGTCACACGACTAAACATCCGTCAGGTCACACGACTAAACATCCTTCAGGTCACACGACTAAACATCCGTCAGTAGACATGACTAAACATCCGTCAGGTCACACGACTAAACATCCGTCAGGTCACATGACTAAACATCCGTCAGGTCACATGACTAAACATCCGTCAGGTGACATGACTAAACATCGTCAGGTCACACGACTAAACATCCGTCAGGTCACACGACTAAACATCCTTCAGTAGACATGACTAAACATCCTTCAGGTCACATGACTAAACATCCGTCAGGTCACATGACTATACATCCGTCAGGTGACATGACTAAACATCCGTCAGGTGACATGACTAAAAATCCTTCAGTAGACATGACTAAACATCCGTCAGGTCACATGACTAAACATCCGTCAGGTCACATGACTAAACATCCGTCAGGTCACACGACTAAACATCCGTCAGGTCACACGACTAAACATCCGTCAGGTCACATGACTGCACGTCCATCAGGTCACATGACTAAACATCCTTTAGGTCACATGACTAAACATCCATCAGGTCACATGACTAAACATCCTTTAGGTCACATGACTAGACTTCCGTCAGGTCACATGACTAAACAAGCCCCCCCCCTCAACAAATACAAACTTAAAGGCATATTTCAATACAACATATTTTACATTGCCATTGATACAGTATAACACATAATTGCACAAATACAAGGCTGTAAATAAAATAAACTAAAATAAACAAGAAAAGTTTATAATAAAGTCCAGGTTCTTTTCCTTTATAAGTACTCCAGCTTTGATTGACATCCAAGAGAGAGAGAGAGAGAGAGAGAGAGAGAGATTTAATTTATATTTGTTTCTGGAGATTGGACTCTTTCTTCATATTTTATATATTTGTATTTACATATATTTTACCTATACTTAAATGTAAATACTGTATGTATTCTATTTTTAATTGTGTTTGTGGAGCTGCTGTAATGACTGAATTTCCCCTGTGGGGATTAATGAAGGGGGATTCGGTAAGTTTTATTTATTTATTGTTTCCTTATTGTTCTTGCCTCCTCATCTCTATATTCCTGCTGAACATACTTTCTTTTCAGCTGGTTGGGGTAGTATTGAACTAGCAAACCATCCCTAATACATTTCTTAGTGCATATTGCTTAAATTGGTTCCTTCAACACAGAGTGACCTCAATTCTGGTAAAATGTTAGAGTTCACCAAACGCTGCTGAGCCACAGCGCGAACACTGTGAACGCAAAGTAACGTTACATTTGTCTGTTTGAGTTAGCTGCTAACTGTTACTAGCTGCTTTTTAAACCCCCAGCTGTGAGCCACACCCCCTCCTGTCGTACCTCCTGTTACTACCTCAGCTACCGCCTCAGAGGAGGAACAACACTGACCCCTCTGACACTCCTGGGCATATTTATACCAAATAATCACAACATCGTTCAGAAAATGTATTTTGTAAGATATTAATTCAGTTTAGTTTTGTCCAATCATTCACTGCCGAGTTTAAAGAGCAGCTCCAACAGCAGCCACTAAAACCTGAACAGTATGAGGAAATAAATAACGGCTGTACTCCTGAGTGTGTGCGTATGTCTGTTTGTATCATTGCACTAAGGGCACGTCACCATGACAACATGTCTCTACTGTGAGCTGCCTCCTACATCAGGAGTCATGTGTTTATCATCAGCAGATTTTCCATAATGGAGGATCTGGATCATTTTGGTCTAAATAGAACTTCTTACCTTCACAGACACATAAATCTCAGCTACCTATAGGTGGCAGTGTCATGTCTCCACCTCTCTGTTACTGTGACCCAGCACATACTGACCCCCTCCACATAGAGGTTTAATCTGACAGACATGGATGAGGATCTGGATCTGGATCCAATTTAACTGCACTCTTGGGAGGTAAACATGACTCTAACCATGGCAGCGCCATTTCCTCCTCTGTCCACCAGATGGCACCTGATGCCCAGCGGTGGGCTGAGAACAGCTGCTGTATCATCCTGTTCTGCTGATGAGCAGGAACACGTCCCATTTCATTTAGAAACAAGAAAAACTAGAAAGGACCACATTGTTTGTGCTGAGAGGCCAGAATGGTATTTTCACACAAACTGAAGTGAGTTTGCTCTAAGCTCCTTCACTCGAGGCAAAGATTCACAAAGAGTGGCTGAAAACCCTTTAATTTCCATTAATCCCCAATTCATCTGATAGAACAGCTGTTTGTAGAGAGTCAACAAAGACTGAACACATGAAGCTGTGGATCAACACTAAAATACTGAACTGACCTTTGATAAAACCTTCTCAAACAGACTGTCCATGATGGCCACCAGCTTAGCAGAGATCTCTGCTATGTGATCGTTGTAGTCCTGCAAAGCAACAAACAGCCTCAGAGGCAGCAGAAACACTCAAAAGCTTTACTTTAGAATTAAACTGTCAACTCAGGATCCCGATTCTGACACGAGATGAGAGCAGCTGTTACCTTGGTGATGTGGTCAAAGTGTCTGAGGACGCTGAACTGTTTGGGCTGCAGTTTTGTCTCAAAATGAGCTCTGATGATGGGAATGTAGTGAACCACCAGCTGCAGGCAGCGGGATGCTAACGCTACACACACACACACACACACACACACACACACACACACACAAACACACACGGGGGCTTAATGTTAGGCAGCAGAGACGTGTTGTTTTATGGCTCAGGACCAAGTGACTAATCAGCTGCTCATACCCAGGTTTTTGGTGGTGATGGTCTTGAGGCCGACCACCTGCAGGGCTCCGGCTCCCAGAACCAGCTGGCAGCTCCGAGAGTTGAAGTGCTGCAGAGACAGAAGAGCTCATCTTTACCTCCATCACTGAAAACTTAAAGGAACAGTTCACCCTCAAATTAAAATCCAGTCATTATTTACTCAGCCCCACGATGACAGAAAGTTGGGTGACGTTCTGATCTTCACTGTAGCCTCTAAGCTAACAGTGTTAGCAGGCAGCCCGTTTGAGGAGGGAGTAAACAACCTCCATGTAGCAGGTAAACATCGAGGTGTGCAGAGGTCTTACGTTCTCGTTAATCTCATTATGTGGACCACTAACAGTTTTAGCTTCGGGGCTACAGTGAAGATTTCAACTCTAAAATAAACATATTTTCAAATTGGCTTGGGATCTTCTGGACACATGGATCACACATGTCCCATGTTCTTTAGGAGTTAAGAAGAATTCTGCAGCGCTGTTTTGCCTCAGTAGATGATGGCTGAATTTCCATTTTTGGTTGAGCTGTTCCCTTGATGCTAAGCTAACAGAGAGTGTCTGCTCAGTGACACCAAAACCACCTGATAGTGGTGCCGCAGGTCTGTAGCATAGAAGTTAACATGTTTCTACACTACGATTTCAATTTGCACCAAAGTCAAATAAGAGTTCCAAACGGCATCATGTGAACGGTCAAAGCAGAGAAAGAGGAGGTGGTCTGGAACTGGATCATGGTGATTCTGACCTTGAGGAGGTCCGACAGACGTGTCAGCATGTCAGTAGCGATGGATGGGATGTCGTTCACACACTGACAGTATTCTAGAAAGATCCGGATCAGCAGCAGAACCGTCCTGAGGAAACAGACACACAACTGAGCACAAATCTACACACATTTATCTGGTTTTAATTTCATACAACAGCAGCTTTGTACCCAATGACGGCGTATTTCTGCCCGCCGACGACCAGAAAGTCAGTGGGCTTCCTGTCGTCTGGACCTGCATGAAGAAACAAAACAGGTGGCAGGTTAGGTCTTCAGAAACTTCACTTACTTTTAAACAGAATTATTCCTAACCAGACAACAGCTCATTTTCCTGCATATAATCAGTGTGAAGAACACTGTGAAGGCTGATGGATCCATGGAGCTGCAGCTTTTTGTTTTAGCAGTCTCACTAAGGGTTATCACAGATTATGGTCCATCTTTTGCCCAGTACAAAGTTGCCAGTGTCTGACCAACACGACATTTTCAGCCTGCGATGTTTAAGCAGTAAACGTACATGCATCCATCTCTGCACCCACGACAGAGACATGGCCTTACCAACCAGTGCAGGAACAGATGCACCTGCAGAGGCCAGGTTACAGTGGGTGCACACTTACAAACCAGTGATGAAGACATTTTCATCCACCCCAACAAATTACTGCATCCACCAAGGAGGTGATGCTTTTATCAGAGGTTTTTTTTATTTTTGTTGACAGGATTACTCAAAAAGTCACGACTAGATTCTGATGAAATGATCTGTAGAGGTAGGATACGGTCCAGAGAACAGTCCATCACATTCTGGTGCTGATCCGCACCATCATCTGGATCCAGAATGTTTTTAAAGGATTCTTTATTGTGGGACAATTACCAGATTTTATCTTCTAACTTCCTGGATAATGTCTACAATGTTTGGACAGAAATGACAGGATGACATCACCATAAGATCTGGCACACATCAGAGTCTGATCTGGATCCAAGTCATATTCTGGATCTGGTGATCCAGAATGTTTAAATTTATAGGGCTGACAAATAATAATGATCCAGACTGACCTGACATCAGATTGAAACTGTTCTGATTCAGTTTTTAGTCAAATATATCTGAAATGTGTGCTCTGAGTGACTTTCTTCTTTAGAGACTCCACCCTCATGGATATTTGACATCACCTCTATCAGTGCACCAGGATTTATCAGGAGCACAGCTGCTTTACTCCAAAGTCTTTCACTCTGTGAACCTGGACTGTTTCACTCTGTGAACCTGTTTCACTGTGTGAACCTGGACTGTTTCACTGTGTGAACCTGGACTGTTTCACTGTGTGAACCTGTTTCACTGTGTGAACCTGGACTGTTTCACTGTGTGAACCTGGACTGTTTCACTGTGTGAACCTGGACTGTTTCACTGTGTGAACCTGGACTGTTTCACTGTGTGAACCTGGACTGGTACCTGGGATTTTGCGCTCTGGTAGTGTTATTCTTCCATCAGCGATGGAGTTGACCAGATCCTGAAACTCAGCAGGAACCTCCGCCTGCTTCCAGCGCTCATTGTCTAGGAGGAGGCTGCAGAGACATGAAACAAACATCAACACACACAAACACATTCACCGCAATCAAGTCAAAGTCAACATGAAACCGAGTCTGAAAGTTTAAGGCTTTGATTGCAGCCCCTCAACCTTTATAGATGTAACACACAACATGGTCATAATGCATCTTTGTTCATGTCTAAAGCAAATCAAAAACAGACTGACAAGGAGAATCCTCAGCAGGACAGATGAAGCCTAACAGTGAAAACACTACTGCACATTTTACTGCACTGGATATTTGAGCTGCTGCTAACCTGAGTTTGTTCTTGCGTTCTTCGTGGAAGCGGTGGACGAAGCGGTTGGCCTGGCTCTGCAGCGCCCCCCTCAGAGAGACGCTGCGCCTGCCGCAGAGCTCCTCGGTGTCCCTGACAAACGCCTCCACTGCCTGAGAGAGACATACGAACTCTGACGAGCTCAGACGCTCCAGAGAGCCGTCCT
This sequence comes from Chaunax sp. Z400, assembly GCA_037577475.1. Taxonomy (NCBI): domain Eukaryota; kingdom Metazoa; phylum Chordata; class Actinopteri; order Lophiiformes; family Chaunacidae; genus Chaunax; species Chaunax sp. Z400. Next base: position 2,539,515 of record CM075191.1, on the reverse strand, counting down.
GTTGGACACCAAGACACAAAGCTCCTTTTAGAGGGTTTAGTTTATTCAACGCATCAAAAAGTTCAATATCAACCTGAGAAAAGCCACATCGATAAACATAGATAAACAAAGATCATGTTTGAGCTTCAGCACCATGAGAGAATAAAACAATAAAACGTTCATCTGACTTCATACAAGTTTCCTGATTTGACATTACGGTGAAATAATTATGCATTTTCTGTAATTAAATGTCTGTAAATGTATTATTTTAGTAGTACTGGTTTAAATCAATAAAATAATTGAAAAGATGGACGTCCTGATGCTGCAGTTTCTACAACATAGAAATATATCAATACAGTTTAAGTGTATGAGTAAAAATATCCTAAATGTACACAGAACCAGACCAGTTAGATCCCATTCAGAGCTGGTGAGAGACGGGAAGATGGGCCTCAATAATCTGATGATCTAGATTCTTGACTGTTTTAAATAAAGTGTGTGTTGTTTTTTTAAACAGACACAGGATGATCAAATCAAAATGGTTACAGAAGGTGTTCAAACTGAAAGAGCTTTTGAGGTTTTTAAGGCCATAATGGACCACAAACCTCTGAGTTTATAAAATAGAATAGTATTTAAATCTGTTACAAACTTCAGATTTTGCTTCACATCATATTTTGTATGTTCACTTATTCTTCCATATTTTGGTTACTGGACCTCCAGCGTCTCTGTGAGGAACCTGGGAGTCGTCTTTGATCGGGATACAACCACAAGAAACACATTTCTGCTTAGTATTCAAAAATCAAACATGCAGAAAGATTAATTAATTAATTAATTAATCCGTGTAATTACTACTTCCAGGTTGGACTGTTGTAATTCCCCATTATCAGCTGATCCAGAATGCTGCTGAATGTGTCCTGACCAGAACTAGTACCAGAGATCATATCTCTCCTGTATTAGCCTCTCTGCACTGGCTCCCAACTCCAGAAGAAGAATGTGATCCAGAGCCTTCAGTTATCAGGCTCCTCTCCTGTGGAACCATCTTCCAGTCTGTGTCCAGGAGGCAGACACCCTCTCTACATTTAAGAGGAGGCTTACGTCTCTGTCGTACCTTCGCTCTGCCAGTGAGGACTTTGACACAGCGGTCATGGCTGACATCGGAGGCTGAGTGCAGCATCTCCTGGAGGTTGTTGATGACTCGGTTCAGCTCGAGCTCAGTGGGTATCATGTTCTCACCAGACCTGAAACACAATCAATGTCTGACTCGTCTGCACACAGAACATTTCACATGTATGAAGCAACTTCTCCACACTCAGTCACATACATGAAGCTTTGCTCCCTGCTGACCGGCGTCTCTGCGCTCCCTGAGTCGTTGCTGGCAGCCTCCGTCCGGCTCTGCTGGATCCTGGAACCCACCACAGGGGTCTGATCCTGGATCACCACCTGCTGCTGCTGCTGGGCCTCGCTGAGAGCATCACTGATGAACAAACCCTCATGGGTGAGGTAGGCCAACTCGGCCTCCCCCTGCAGGAGTGACAGACAGGTGGAAGCCTCCAGGCCTGAGGGGCCTGAAACAGCCTCCTCCAGGAGCTGGTTCTTCTGGTTTGAAGCCAGAACCTCCAGAACTACATTTCTGATGACGTTCAGAGTGGCCTGACAGACAAATAACAGACGTAGTTACGTTTATTGTGTCTGTGTGAGGACTGATCCAACACTGAACACCAGCTGAATGAGGTGATTCTGAGAGTTTAGACCCACCTTGACCCTCTGCAGGAGGAGGAGGAAACTCTCAAAGACGCTTTTCAGCAGCTCAAACCACTGAGGGAACGTCATCACACGCATCTGGTCAGCTAGCCTGGAAAGACATGATGTTAGAAACATGCTGTTCAATAAACTGGATTCATACTGACTTTAAAGAGTTTTCACTTGCATCACTTTAATCAAACAAATCTGGTCTGTATTCAGGGGTGAGCTTGGGGGGGGGGGGGTAGAGACATCACACATAACTGTATAGTATTATACACACTAGGCTGGACTGTACA
>CM075191.1:2482500-2532500 GCA_037577475.1 Chaunax sp. Z400 | reverse complement strand
ATTCATAAACAGCGACTGAAATTTTTTTAATTTGAGGAATTATTTATCATAATTCATCTGGTACAACAGCTGTTTGCAGAGAATAAACAAAGACTGAAAGACAAGAAATTATCCAGAACAAAACCAGGAGAAAATCCACCTCCTCACCTGAAGCTGTGGATCCCCTGCAGCTCCTGCTGCAGCACCTCCTTAGTGGTGGAGATGAGCTCCAGAGCACCGACGAACTCGGAGGTGGAGAGCAGCAGCTGCACGGTGGGCTGCGTCTGATGCACCGCCGCCATCAGCTTCAGCTTGTTGTGCAACTTCACACAGTTGTTGCGGGTCAAAGCGGTGCGGAGGGCCCGCAGAGGCCCCTGACACATGACCCGCTCGATGGCGGCGGTCCGGCCCCGCAGCACAGCCACGGCCCGCTGTGTCTCCTGCAGACGGTCCTGCAGCTCGTGTTGTGAAGACATGGCGTGGAAAAAGGCCTCGGAGCGCAGGGAGATCTGCCGGGCGATGCTCACCTCCACCACGTCCAGGTAGTGACTCAGCTGGACGGACACACAGACCAGCACATGTTCACACAGTCCTGAGGAAAGCCTGGGATGTGATGCTGATCTGTGAGTGATCTCACCTTCTCCTGCAGCAGCTTGGAGGACGCCACGTCTCTGTTGCTCCTCCCCCCGGCGCTGTTGAAGTGCGACCAGGGCAGGACAGCGTTGAAGGTGGCCGGGTTCTCCAAAGCAAAGTCCGGCTTGATGAAGATCTGCAAATTCAAAGATACAAAGGACAGGGTGAGACATCAACAAGAAACTGTGGAGACGTGCCTGTTAGTGTTGTAACCCTGATGACGACATATGATCACGCTAATATATCAGACGCACTAATGCTAATAAAGCTAACATGCTTCTGCAAGTGAATCAGTGCATTAGTGACGTTAAGGGGAAGTAAAGAAAGTAGAAGCTTCAGTTTCTACAACTCAGATCCAATGAAAACAAGAACTTAGATTTTTACCTTGGGGACTTGTTCCAGCTCAGCTCTGGATTTATCTGGAGGAAACAGGAGGAGGTTCTGGATCAGTAACTTGTTATTATTCAGTCAGTTTTCATGTAGTTTAGTTTCCATTCAGAGCTGAACCATGAATGGCAGTAAAAACTCTGTTTTTTCTGTCTAATTTGACATTTTAAATGTTGATCAACATCAGAGAAAATAGAAAACAGACATTTCCTTTCATAGCTCAGCTAATTTTTTTGTGTCTTTGTTACAATTAATCTGGATCAATCAATACAAATGTACAAAACTACTGTAACAAAGGAGAGGATGTGTTTATTAAAAAAAGTATCTGTGTATCACCAACAACTGGTGTAACGCTGAGCCTCCAGCCTTAAGCAGTGGATAAAGTTAATATTTGTAATTCAGGTATTAATCACATGATAACTCCTCCATAGGAGACTTTATGATTTCTGCAATGAGGACATAAATATGTTGATATATGGCCAAAATAAAATGTCTAATCTGTGTGAAGAATGAAATCATATGAAGAACAAAACTATATTTGAAGATCATTGCAACCTCTATCCCCCCCAATAATCTGTTGGCCAATCAGGTGTGCTGATAGTCAGGTCACATGATCATGTTTCAGGCCTGTCCAGATGGAGAGGGACACTTTTAGAGCAGTAGCGGATCTTGAATTTTTCTAAATCAGGGGCCATAGAGGGGCCACATTTTTTTTTACAGAGGGGCCGACTATCTGTCCAACATTCATGCACGTTTCCTTATTCAGTAAGATGTATACACAGAATATTTCACCAGTCATTCATTGTTTGCTGTTGGCTCCATAGCTTTTAGTAAAGACACACATAATTGAATATATTATGCAAATTGTGCCATTTTCAAGCACATTTTGTACATCAAAAAAGTTTAGCAATCATTGAATTTTAAACTAGGATGCACAAATAAATATAAAACACAAGACACTTTTTTCCAATTATATAATACATAAATTAAAAAAAAAACATTTTTACATTAAATAAAATACTTACATACTTTATTACAGCATACACAACAGTTTAGAGGAGAAAAAGTCGACACAGTCAAGTATTCAAGTTGTAAACAGACAAGTGACAGGACAAGGGCACTTCAGGGGCCAATCAGATTTCAGCTGGGGCCAGTGCCCCTCTGACCCCGCCCCTGGATCCGCCCCTGTTTTAGAGTGTTTTGTTTGATGAGCATTCTGTCGTAGTGTTATGAGACATCTCCTGAGGTAACTCACAGTGAGACCTGAACGGTGGATGGAGTCACAACCAGAAACATAACAACGTCCAGCACCAGTTTCTATTTCAACGATGATCTGATTCTGAAATATCAGAGTAGTGATTCCCTCGTCTTCAATGATCTGCTGGATATTGTGTTAGTCGTTGGAACAGAACAACAGTCATCATTCAGTGACTGTTACTGTTAGTGAAACGCCTCCCTTAGAGCCAAACCTTCAACAAGGTGAAAAAACCTTCCCTGAAAACGCTTCATGTCAAGTTTGCTGATGAACGCTGGGTGGATTTGTGGTGAGAGCTTTGTGTATTACTATGTGTACTGTCTATGTACCGTGTTTGTGTAGATGGTGTGTTTTCATGGTTATTTTATGGCCTGTGGAGGAGGCCTCAGGGAGCGTCCTGCAGCAGCAGGTTAATAATTCATACCGTGGTTGGTGGTGATACTGGAGACGGCGTCCACGTTGTCTTTGTTGGGACAGATCGTCTTGCAGCGTTCATGGATTCTTTCCCTCTAACAATCAGAGACACACAAAGACAAAAAAGATTCAGGAGTGAAGATTAAACAGCAATGCTGACAGCTTCTGAGGCTGTGAAGTAAGGCCAGGTTTGGCCTGAGGGGTGGAGCTACATGACCAGGATACAAGAGCTTCCAGAGGCCAGAGGAAGAAGGAAGCATCAGAGGAATGATGGACAATTGTTCTCCGCTTAGTGTTTTATTGCCTGTAATGATCATATGGAGGAAGAAATGAGCACTGATGGTGGGATCAGTGACACTTCAGAGAGAAAAAGAAAAAGAAAAAAACTGGACAGCTCTTCCAGCCGACCAACATACTGAAGTCTAAAGAAGAAAATAAAAAGTTACTGAAGTCTAAAGAAGAAAATAAAAAGTTACTGAAGTCTAAAGAAGAAAATAAAAAGTTACTGAAGTCTAAAGAAGAAAATAAAAAGTTACAGACATCACAGCCTGAAGTAAAACCACAATCAGCTTATCTGAGAAAAATTTAAACCAGTTTTAAAATACTTTCATTTCCTTTAATATGGAATTAATTACAAAACTAAGTAACAAAAAAACAAAATAAGGAATGAAAACTGCCGTTTGAGCACATGACCAATTCACCAAGCTGGGGAAAATATTAACAGCCAGAACACACACATTAGTGATGATCTGGATTCATCTCATAGCTGGAACTTTAGATAATCCACCTCTAGATGTCTAATGTCAGAGCAGAGGGGTGTAAAACTGCTCATCTTAACTCACTAAGTGGTGTCAGAGCACAAATCTGGACTCACACAGGCAACACATTCAGTAAAGCAGGAGTAAACCAAGGTATTTGAGGTGCAAATAAATATAAATAAATAAATACTGACAAGTCATTGCTGACATAGAACAGAAGAAAAACAGCACTGCCTTTATACAAACAGAGATAAAACTATGTTAGATCCTTTCAAATGGAATTTATCCATCTGAAGTCTGTCTTAAAACAACATCACATGATGATGCTGTCAATAAATCAAGTGAAGATCTTCCAGAGTCTCCAGAGTTCATCCAGCTGGACAGTGTGCACACAAGTGGAAAACACCCTCCTCTACCAGCAGCAGGAAGGGTGTTGAGGTCTGAGCTGCCATGATGCTGAATCAACAGTTCTGTGTGGGAGTTACCTGAGCCATCTCCTGCAGGTAGGGACCGAAGTGATCCCTGGTGATGTTGGGGAGGTAGAAGGAGGGCATCACGTCTGTCTCTGCGAAGTCCAGCCCCCACGTTTTGGTGAAAAAGTCAGACTCCCTCTTGGTGAGCCGCGGGTCGTTCAGCGCGGCGGGAAGGTTGACCTTGGAGCTATACACCGTCCACCTGTCGTGCTCCGCCACCACCGACGGCCCGTCACACAGGCCCCGCCCCTCGCCTGCAGGACCATGAAAAACCTCGTCAGGGATTGTGTGACTTTAAGAATAATGAACCAAAAGTCAAAATCCCAAATATAACCTGGTCTTTGTTTCATATCACTGTATGATTAATATAACAGACAAATCATTAAGACGCCACACCTGGAAACACTGATGAGACACTTTTCGCTCATTTCTGACATTCTGATTCAGGCTAGTTGACTGAGATGTTTATACACATGCTATGACATTAAAGTAGCTGCTCTTACCTGTGGGCTCCTTGGGACAGACGTCAGGCAGCGACCGAATGGGCCGGCAGCGAGAGGGGGGCGGATCCCGCTCTTTGTGATAGATCCCATCTCGGCCTCCATGACGCGCGGGGGAGGAGGTATGGCTGGAGGCCATGGCATTGGGACTCAGCTCCCAGGAGGCTAGCTGGAGGCATGCATGCAGAGCAGGCATTCAAGACAGGAAGTAACAAGATAAAGGATAAGACTCTAAATACTTCTGTTAAGAAATCTCATCCCAAAGCAACAATATAACAGTTGGGTCGGTTTCCAGTTTGTCCAGTGTGTCATAACATGTGTGATTTTAGACAGCATGCTGGTAATCCGCTATCAAAAGAGGCATGACGTATAACAAAGCAGCGCAGGCGTCTATAGTGTGATGTTTTATACATGCGTCAATCAGCGCTTTGTAAACAACAAAATAGCATGACATCAACAATACTCCTGTCACATGGTGGGTTGGACTGTAAGGAACTCCCAGAACCTCACAATGTCCTCGCCAATTTGGAGACATTTTCTCCTTATTTGAATTAGCTTCTAACTGCTACTAGCTGCTATCTGAATCTCCCAGTTGTGGGTCTCACACATCGTCAAAATGTTACACCCCTATCCTGCCGGCTTGCTGCTTTTATACAGACTATGTATAATGTTTATACAGACCTGTGAGGCTCAGTAAAGGAGCAGCAGTCAAGCCTTGAACAGGCATGTAAAAGAAGCTACTGATCACACAGAAAACAGACTTGTGAATCAAGCGTTAGTTTCTGACAGAGCAGGACAGGATGTGAAGCAGAGATGTGTTGTTCTGCTGACAGTTCCAATCCGACAGCTCAGACTGTGGAGGACCCTCTGTTGTTAATCTCATCACACTAATGGGAAGATTAGTGGCTGTAGCCTCACTGTTACTACCACCCATCCATCAACACAAGAAAAACATCATTGTCTAATCTTCAACAAAACAAACATGGCTGCCTGTCTCCCCCACCTACAGCGACGTCTGGGAGGTAAAAATAGAAACACTTAGCCTTGAAGTTCTGTAGGGGATTGGATGTTACACATTAAAATGAGACTAGGACAGATTTAAGTCATCAGATTTGATTCACTTTATGCATGCAGGTCTATATCAAGTCAAAATCTCTTGAAATGCAAATTGGATGGGTATCCAACACACAGATAAAGAACAGTATTTAGTGACTATGTTTCCATCACCATTTGTTTTCTACACTGATTGATGAAAAAGAGAGACTTTTCTAAAAAAAGAATGTTCCCATACACACTGATTTAGAATAAGACCATTCCAGCTTTAGAACTCCCGTCTAGAATGAAGCAGGCCAAAAGAAAATAATGTTAATCCAATGAAAAACAATAAATCATCAGATAATAATAATAAACTTTATTTATATTGCACTTTGCAAAACAAAGTTACAAAGTACTTATCAAAGTTAAAACAATTTAGCATGCATGTAGTTAAAATGCAGAGATAATGCAGATGACGGGATGTTGTCTTGTGTAAAATTTGTGTAATTTCCCTTTATTTTAAAACAAATCATGGCCCATATATTGCACTGAAGGCAGCCTTAAAACAGAACATTTATGGTTGCTGAAAACCTGTCAATCAACATTTTGACCATGCAAACGTCAACTTAATCCCGACATGAAAATATCAAGATTAAGAGTTAAATGTTACACTTTCAACAGCTTTTGCTGTCCATGTAAAATCATTCACGGAAAGATGGGCAATTATGACAGAAGCTAGCCAGCTAGCTTTCAGTTTAGCTCCCTTGTTTTCATTGATATAGTCTTTAGTGTTTAATCCACTGAGCTGAGTGAAGGCAACCCTGATCGGTAACGCGAGACACACAAAACCGATTCTATGTTTGATGACAGGGTTGATAAGGCTGAACAGCTATAGGAAATGCTGACGTTAAAGCTAATGTTGTCATCGAGTCCAGGGGGAGTTACACGTAGACTGGCTAATGCTAATAGACTAGCGAGACAGCTAGCTAACGGCCTGAAAAAGAGACAAACCGAGAAGTTCGATGACCGCGCCTTCCGTACCTGTCGTGTGAAGTACAGCAGCCGGGGTTTCTCCTCTTCACCATGACAGGAATACCAGAGGAACCGGGAGCAAAACGACAGAACAGACAGCAGCAGATTCAACCATTATACTGACCGTCATGCAATGCGGCAGACTGGGCAGCAGCGGTTTCTTCTTCTCGGGTCATAAAGCTCGCTCGAGCCCCCGTCTGGCGAGGCTCACCTCTGTATTTAATATTCTGTGTTTAATTACACATTGAGGTAGAAAAAGAAAAAAAACAGTATTTAGTAAAAAAGTAAAAATTAAAGCAGCAATACCACAGTGTAAAAATACAAGTAAAAGTGAAAAGTAAAGTAAAAAAATGTTATGATCAAAATGTACTAATCTATTACATAATCCATTAAACAATAACTAAGGACATTTACTTGAGTAATGTAAAAACACTGATTTTGATGCATTGTTATATTTTATGCAGCATTAGATTAAAAAGGGAACTCACGGTTATTAACATAGAGGACAAAAATATCCTCTCCCTACAACTACCATAAAATATTATATATAACATTATTTTCGACCTTCACCAAGTTATTTTTTTAACTATTTTTTGAATAATTTTTTATCAAATACTCACTTATATTCAAGATTTTAACCCTTTACATGCTTTGTTTAAATAATGCCCTTATTTTATTTATGATTTATGATAAAATAACGATTTTCCATAAACTCTGTGCTAAGTAGATTATTATCATTATTATTAACAGCTTCCTAAAATTGTCATAAAAATGTTATTTATTATTACCATTATCTAGTTTCACTGAGTAGATTCTTAAAACTAATATCAGCAGTCCTGATCATTACTTTCTGGGTTTTGTTTCATTGATTAATCCTAGCAGTCTGCCTCGTAATGTGAATTTATTTGTGAGCACAGACAATTCGGTTGATTCTGTAACAGAAAATCCTGAAGAATAGTGAGATCACATGCCAACCTGCCCTCTGCTGTGGACCATGACAGACTGGTATGGATTCTGTGTCCTCCTAACACCTGACCGATGAGGCAGAGTGAACCCTGCAGCTTTACTCTGATTTAGAGGATTTTTTTTTGGCTGCACCTGACCCGACTGCTGAGCAGTCACAACGCCTGCCATTAAAACTCTAAGGGTATGATTGTAGCCCTACAACACATGATCACAGCTTTTCGCAAGACACACAAACCTCAGGATAGGTTTTATTAACAGTCAGTGTGTAGCATGACTTCAGAGCTGTGAGGGCAACAAACATCATGATACAAAGCTCAGTCTGAAACCTACGAGTCAGTGAGACGGTCAAGTGTGTGTTCTGATGTTTTCAGACCAACATTTACATCTGTGGTCACTCAGACTCAGAGAAGCTGGAGTGAAGAACAGTTAACCTAATGTCAGCTGTCTGTGACCAGATCTTATTACATTTACGGAGTCAAAATCAACATAATGGTTTGGGTTAATCATAGAACCTGATCAGCAACGTTCATCCTCTTTGGAATGTGAATGGAGAAATCTGAATCAGAATCAGTTTTATTATACGAGCGTACAAAGCCTGTATTTTGGTATTTGTTCCACAAATACAAGGAATAATAAGAAAACAGCCAAATAATAAATAATACAATCAAACAGGAATAAAATTAAATTACAGTTAGAGAGATGCTGATGATCTGATCAGGAGTTGAGATATTCTGCTCTGGACTAAAATACTGGATATATTTCATTTATGGTTTAATTATTGCATAGCTTCCTTTTTAACACTCAAGGAATATAGAAACACTCCACTGTGTTAAGTAGCACATTTGCTTGGTTCGTTTGTGTCACTTGAAAAGAACCTGTACTTTGTTCTTTATCCACTTTAAATGATCTGAATTTAATCAGTCACAAAAACAAAGACGGAACACAAAAACACCAAAAACGTGAGGACCATACATTTCTCAGGTGACACAGTGTCCCCCATTGCTAACAGCAGTAATCCTCCTCCTGATGGACAGGCACGGCCTCCAGATGATGTCATCCTGCCCAGAGTTGCTACCCAGTCTGTGGAGGACATCCACGCAGTCACATCAGTAACTCAACTGACCCCACAGGTTTTCATCTGGGTTTAGGTCGGGGCTTATAGCTCGCCAGTCCAGAACACCAAAACCGCCTCCTGCATGCCAAGGACACGATCCCGGTCCAGTTGGCCCAGGAGAGATGTCATATTTTAAAATGTCATTTACCTGTGTCTTGTTATAGGGCTGGGTTAGTTCAAACAGGGAGTGATCATTTAGGATTAGTTAGACAAACATATTGTGACTATTTTGTGATCAAAACCTTGCATGTTAAGAATAATCACACAACCTGCCTGACATATACTGTAGATGTACAACCAATTTCAAAAGGGAAAAAAGCTTTTAAATACCCTGAGTATATATTCTAAACTGTATGTAAACAGACTTTTAAGGGTATGTGTAAATGAACATGTTCATTTTAGGGAACACAAGAGCCCTTAGCATCACCTAATAAGGTTTGTATGAGGAGTTTGTGCCTCATGTGACTCCTGAGCAACTCTTGTATATTTTTATTTTGTTTTTAAAAATTGCATTTTATCTGTATGCATTTGTTCAAGTAACAGAAAGCAGCTTAAAAAGATTCCCAACAAATATATTAAAGTTAGGGTACACACAAGGTATTAAGATTGTAAAAAGTGTTCCAAGAGGAATTACAGAGGGATGTTTTTTTTAAAACATTTTTCTGCTTATAAATTATGTCGTCCACAGAAAATCCTTTAAAAACAAAACCTGGATCACACAGAGACACTGGAACCAAACCGATGACCCTCTTTAAGGCAGGATGAGACAGGAAACATCAAACTCTGCACTCATTTCCAAAAAGTCAGAAAAGACTGGAGGTAAAGGAATTAAATAGTATAAAAGAACAGTCCAAAGGAAAATGGACTCATTATCTACTCACCCCAGGGAAGTTTTCAATTTGCAGAACATCTCTGGAGCTTCACAGCAAAACGTGAACACAGTTTCTGTCTCTCTCAGCACTAGTGTCTCAGAACAGCATGTGAGTCGTGTCAGTTTTAGGAGTCTCAGTTCTACCAAAACAGTCATTAACGAGTGCCTCAGCAGAATATCACAAACTAGGAAATTTCGCAAGAAATTTGAATGTGTGCCTGTGCTTAGTGCATATCGATCATACCAATATTGCTAATGCTAATTTACCTTTTTAATTTCTTCCATTCATGATAAATCGCGGCTGTAGAAACTAGATGTCTTTGGCTCTGCCTTTACTGCATGTTCTAAAAATAGACTCATGAGGTCACGGACCCAGCTGTGTCACTGAACACCTGCAGTTTAGACAGCAGACACAGTAAACTGACCAACAACCAACCTCCGAACAACTGAGGCTGTGGCTGAAACGTAGGTCGTATCACTGAAACGATGGCACGATGGCGATCCCAAGAAGTTGCTGAAAACATTGGTATATAATTTGTCCAGATTAAGGTAAGAAATATTTACTTTAAGTGAGTTAAAAAGCCTGGAGATTCTGAGATTTTATGAAAGTCATCACTCAAGTTTATAGTGGAAGTCAATGGAGCAGGTTGGTGGACCACCTGGCATTCTAGGTCCTCTGCACCCCAACGATAAGGTTGTTTGGTTCCATTCTGGTATTAAATGAAGCAGCATAAATTTTCCTATGGTTTGATGTACATATTATGGATGTGGAGTCTCCACTCTAAGGTCAAGCACTCTAGCTCTGTGCAATACACACTCACTATAAAATCTGAAAGGGAGCAGAAATTACCCCAAACTTAAACTGTGATTGTGTGAAAACCATTTTAGATATCAAAATGCAGACTCAGAAGAATAAAGTCCCAATTGTTGTTACTTGTTTAAACTTTGAATGATGTGTCTGACGTGTCAGAGGCTACAGTGAAGATTTCAGCTTGGAAAAGGATGTCAACACATCTTTTCAAATCTGTTTGGGACCTCAGGGCTTCTGGAGACGTGGATTACCCCGTACCAGCTGTATGGACTCATTTTAGGTTTGTATTTGGTTGCATTTGTGAAACTAGTCTCCATCTCCTTCAGTTGTTTAGGACATTGCTGCAACACTGTTTAGCTGTGAAGCTCCAGAAATGTTTTTTGGACTCAGGAACTTCACCAGACTTTCCATCAGTATGGAGGTGAGGATAGAATGATTTCATTTTTTGTTAAAGTGTTCCTTTAAGGCAACTCAAACATCATGTAGCTGTGTCCATGGAAGGAGGACAACACTGCCTAAAACTGACCCGATATTCAATAAAAGCAGGAATCAACCCAATAAATGTATCTGCAATTGTCAAAATTAAGTTAAATTAAGATATGAAAATGTACTCAAAGCACATTGTTGTGTCCGCCTTTCTGTTGCCGAGGGTTTGAGATGAGAAGTCTAGTCCAGCGGGCTTTGGAAGATGAGTCTGATGCAGCCGGACTCTGCGCTCAGCGGGTGGATGCAGAAGGGACAGGCAGCGTGGAAGGTGTGCGTGCCGTGCGGCAGTGGAATCTGACTCCAGTACTCAGTCGTCTTCTCTGAGCAGACGTGACCACACGGGACGAAGGCATGGGTGGGGGGCTCCGCATCCACGTAAAAGCCTGCCTCACAGCCCAGCCACAGCGGCACGTAGGGACCACGCGCCCGACACATGGGGCACTCTCTCTCCTCACACTGCGCCTCCACCTCAGGGTTGCGACAGCCCCCCCATCCGTGATAGCCATGCACGTGTCCGCAGCGCAGATAGGCCCAGGGCTGCTTCTCGTCCAGGGCATCTTTGCGGCGGAGGCTGGGGAAGGCCAGCGTGTTGAAGCCCACGGGACACTGTGGCCGCCCGGCATTCAGCTCCTGCCGCAGAGCCTCCAGATGTTTGACGGTGGGGGTGTGCGCCAGGCCCTCGGCCGTCCGCCACAGCAGCGTGGTGCCGCACAAGTCGATGAGCGAGCCATCCACCAGCTCGTTACACTCCAAGTCCACCTGCAGCAGAAGAGATGAAGATCACAGGTCATCAAAACAAAACCATGTGATGCTGCATCCTGTTTTAATTCAGTTTTATATGGAGACAATTAAGAGAGCTTTTAGCTCAGAGGCTGCAGTGAAGATCTCAGCTTAAAAAGGGTATAAATAACATCTTTTCAAATCTATTTGAGATCTCAGGGCTATTTTAGGAGCTTTATGGAGTTATTTTATGTTTGTTTTTAGTTGATTTTTACAAATTATTCTCCATCTTATTCAGTTGTTTAGCAGAATGTTGCAACGTTGTTTTGCTGTGAAGCTCCAGAAATGTTTTGTGGACTGAGAAACTTCACCTGACTTTCCATCAAAAGTCTTTAAAATCCAGCCAGAGACTCCATGACGGAGGAGAGTAATGTTAGCTGAAGATGCTGAGCTAGCTAACATTAGCGATCCTGATTTTAACGAAGGCAAAGAACCCCTGTGGAGTTTTACACCAATATATTTACAGGTATCCTGCAGATACATGAGATACGTGTTCCTGCAGCAATGTGCAAAGAGAAACAGCGATGCACCAACAGAAACCAGGAAGAAGACTGCTGTGTAAGCATGAATGTTCTCACCCACCATCTTTCCCCTCTGCTGAGATGATCTGGTTTCCCGCAGGGTGAAGACGTTGCCACAGACTGAGATCTCCCTCCACAGTCCAGGTTTAGAGTCCTGGCTGAAGCCTTGGCACGGGTGCATCACCAGAACGCCATTGGTGGTCAGTCCGTCCATCTGACCATCCTGCATCCTCCACTTAGCTGCCTTCTCCTGCCAAGAGGTCAACAATTGATGTCACGAGTAACGAATCACTGTATCATCCACCTCCAACAACACCAGCTAGAGCAGCGTACCCCAAGGAAGATGTTCTTGGAGGAGTCGAAGCCTGCAGCATAGATCCGTGCAGAGTAAGGTGGGTTTCTTTGGCAGATGATGCGGCAGGCGAAGCGGGAGATGGTGCTCTGAAGCGCCTGACTGTCAGCAGGGCTCTGACCACCGGGCACCGTGTCTGTCACCACAAAGTCAATAGGATTCTCTGTAGAACGGCCGATCTGTAACCATACAGAAACAGGAAGAGTTTGTACGGCCTGATGCCTGCAGACACTTTTTTCAGTGCTGAGTAAATTAGTTCCACATGTCGTGTAAAACCTACGACAAAAACATGCATGAAAAGTTTAACAGAGTTTTTTAAAACAGTCATTTTTAATCACAGCAGTTTGTTGATTCTCATTTCTGTTTTTAATTCCTCTATAGTGGTTTTACTTTTCGGCTTTCAGTCTTTTTTAGGCTGAGGAAATTCTACCAAACCCCACCATGTTCAACACGACTTGTGCAAATACTAGAAGAGAGAAGACTTATTTCATTTACTGTAAGGTGCTGGAGGTCAACTCAGTAAGATACAGTTCAGTGAAAAAGGTTGGAGTCCAGTACTCTGTGAAGTCTGACTTACAGGTATGTGTCTGATCCTTGTGAGGTCATCCAGATACAAGAACCAGTTGAAGGTGATGTGAATACCTGTACAGATAGTTAGTGGATGCTACAGACCTGGAACATGTCGGTGCTGCTGTCGTGAGTGTACTCCACCACCACCGTCTGGGCCCGGGACAGAGTGTATGAAATACTGTGCTGCTCCTTGTTGCTTATCGCCTTTGGAAGAACAGAAAACATCCACTGTTATTGTTTAGTGACAAACAACTGGTTCTGTTCAAGAATGGCACATTTTTATCTCCGCCAACAACAGCTGGAGGTCATGTGATCACCCATTTCTGTCTGCCTGAAAATGTCCTGAAAAGTTGTGAATGGATTTTGCTTCATACTTTGTGTAGGGGTGGAACTTTCCATGGAAGAGTTGATTCATTTTGAGACAGAGGCAGGTGGGAAAAACGCCATCCTTTTAACTATTATACAATTACACCTCGTTCTATCCTTGCTGTCTACTGACAACGGCACGTGCTGTACAGAAAAACAGAGAGATGTTGTCTGGTATTTCATGTCGGGCTGTGACGGTACAGATTCTTTTCTTACGGTGGTAAAAAAGTATCACCATGGTTTGACTGTTATTATGCTGTCCTTCACTGTCGGATACATTTCAGGGATCACTGTTTGGGTTCTTCTGGTCAGGGAGTACGTACTGTACGGTTTATCAGACCCAGAAGCATGGCTTTGAATGCTGGCTTCTCAACAGTATGAAATGTATTCAACCAAATGGAGTCACACTGTCAGGACACTGATTGCTGTAACGGTGGTACATCACTCCTTTCACAAAGGTGTTGGAGAGTCCCAGCTGTTGCCACAAACAGGCCTTGCAGACTCCAAGCTGCAGCAGGTTGTAGGCGTTCCTCCTCCTGAGGCAGAAGAGCTGCTGCCAATTCCTAAAACTCCATAGGACGTTTAATTATAATGTGATTAGATGCCTTTCTTTACATGAAACTTTATGTACACATTAAGCATCTTACATATTTATTTATCTATTTTCAAAACCAAACAGGGACGACTTAAATGACTTCTTTCTAACTTTGTGTTTTTATTGAAATACCTCCTGGGAATCCTGAGTATTTCATGCTTGTTTCAAATATCTAAAATAGACAAATATAACAAGCACACCCCTCCCTGAGGCTCATGCCTGCCACAGTTACACTGACAATCCGTGGGAAACACTGAAGAGGGAGTACGTGAAATGTGGGATATGCACGCGTATAAATCCATCCTGATAATATTACAAACTCAGCCTACATGGAAACAATAATTCAATTATTCAGTGTTATTTATTTGTCCTTCTGCAACAGTGGGTAACACAATGAAATTTAAGGTTTGCAGTCCTCTTCATGCTGAAAGGTAGAACGTACACACATGGGATTGAATTTAGAATAAAACAGAGGTATGTACAGGTATTTATATACATTTATATGTATACACACACACACACACACACACACACACAGACTCATGCAAAAAAAATCTCACCAACATCATGGTTTACTCTGAAATGCACCAATGACTGTTATTTCTATGTTATGACTAATTGATAGTTATTCATGATTTAACATGTTTTGGTTGTGGGTACTTAAAAAAGTCTATTCAGTGAATCACATGTCTGTTTGTTTCGGTAGATTAGAGCTAGTGAATAGAAATTACAGGGTTCTTAAAATTATGCGTTTCCACTGTTGCTCAGTAATGATACCTTTATTAGTCCCACATGGGGAAATTCTTTCTCTGCATTTGACCCATCCCTGAGGATAGTGGGCTGCGTGTAGTGGGCTGCCACTACACGCGGCGCCCGGGGAGCAAATTGGGGTTCAGTATCTTGCTCAAGGATACTTCAACTTGTGGACTTGCAGGGGCTGAGGATCGAACCACCGACCTTTTGTTCCGTGAACGACCGCTCTATCCCCTGAGCCACAGCCGCCCCCATTTATTATGATAAATTCTTGAAGAAGAAGAAGAATCTGTTCATGTTCATATTCATAATGCATTAAGTTGTTTCTTTCTTTGTTTAAAAATATAATTGGTTTGTCCTGGTGTGTTGCAGAATTGGGGTGACGGCTACTTTGTGACTACATAAATTATATATCTTGTTAACGGCATGAGTGCCCAGATTTTGACTTTATGCTTGCTCCTGACTTGGCATAAGACTTAAGCCAGGTGGCGTAAGCACAGGTCTGGTGTAACTGTTATGTCAGAGGTCTCACCTTGGCAGCCTGAGGTGTGCAGGATGAGTGGACAGTGCTGGGTTTCACACCATTGGCCTTGTTTCTGCGACACAGAGTGAAGCGACTTTTCCGCCTCCCCTTGTCACCATTGGGCAGAGAGCCGTTACACCTGAACGCACAAGACAGAAGTTAAACACACGATAAGTTAAACATACGATACGATAAAGATACAATAAGTTAAAGATATGATAAGGTAAAGATATGATGAGGTAAAGATACGATAATGTAAAGTTATATATGATAAGTTAAAGATTATCTATGTTAAGTTAAAGCTACAACAAGGTAAAGATACAATGAGGTAAATATACAAAGTGGTATAGACACTGAGGTAAAAATGTGATAAGTAATAGGCATAAGTTTAAGATATGATGAGGTAAAGATATAATGAGGTAAAGATACGATGAGGTAAAGATACATTGAGGTAAATACACTGAGGTAAGGATACAATGAGGTAAATATACATTGAGGTAAAGATACATGGAGGTAATGATACAATGAGGTAAAGATACACTGAGGTAAAGATACAATGAGGTAAATGTACGCTGAGGTAAATATACACCGAGGTAAAGATACACCGAGGTAAAGATACAATGAAGTAAATATACACTGAGGTAAATACAAGCTGAGGTAAAGATACAATGAGGTAAATATACACTGAGGTAAATATACGCTGAGGTAAAGATACAATGAGTTATAATAAATTGATAACAGGCCTGAGCAGCAGGTTGTGGTGATGTGGTTTATGATTTATCCCACCAAGGCATCAGTAAACTAGACGTATATTGAACTACATTGATTTTTAGGATGTCATTTATTTGCAGAACATAGTTCTCATGCTGAGCTGCAGTGAATTTAAAAAGCAGCTGAACAGTGTGGGACCTTTAATGAAAAGTCAGTTTAGCTGGAGGTTATCTTCAGAGCCAGACTGCTGCAAGCCACAGGTCAAGTAAACACTGGAGTTCAGTTAAAAGTGGACCCATTCTTTCACTGAATAATGCAAACTTCCTGTGGCTCAGATAAAGTGTTGTCCACTGCCTTTCCTACACAGTATCAGACCATCCCGACTCCACCATGTACAACACGCTGTACAACACATAACACCAGCTCTGTTTTCACAAACTATATGACTCTTTAAAATGAAAACTCATGACCAGCATGATTGTCAGATACTGGGTCTGGTAGACTGTTTAATTCCACATGTGGAGGATGTAATATGAAAGCAATCAAAATGTCTGAAACCACAGCAGACATAGCTTTCCTGATGACTCTGAACCACAGGCTCTCTCATGTGTCCACAGTGAATGGCCTTCAGTCAGAAAGACAGCAGTATTCTCTGCTCTGGTGAAGGTTCTCAACACATTTAACTGCACTGGAACAAAGTTTTACTTCTCCAGAACACAAACCAATGGATTGAATTTCATACAACACATAAACATGTTACAAAGAGCACTGAGGTAAAATGAAGGGATTTATTAAATCCTGTTGAGAATTAGTTGATTAAGCCAAGGAAAATTCATTTCCAATAAATCTGATTATTGATTAATCATTGCAACCATTTTTCAACCACAAATGTCAAACATTTGTTGGTTCCTGCTTGTTGATTTTCATTCTGATTGCTGCCAGAAGGGTAGAAACCTGATCTTAAAACCGATTCTTCAGAAAACGTAATAGTCCATAGTTATGTTACGTACACATGAGTAATTAAATACAAACAAAATGTTTAATAAATGCATCTTGATATTTTGTCCACAGATAGAAAAGCTCCTCAGTGAGCGTCTTACCCCAACACAATGAGCTCTCCATATTTGATTGGTCCTTTGGTGGAAGCAGGGGAGGTGGATATGTTTTCCTGACCAAGCGAAAACATCTGTGTGGACTTTTGGGGGAGGGAAGGGGGAGGAAATTCACACTGTCACCCTCGGGGTGTCTCCATCAGTGCAGGTACACACATTACCTGCAGACCCAATCAAAAACACAAAGAGCAAGTTTTACATTTCAGCAAACAAATCATTTAAAATTTTAAAAACCTCCTTCAGATATTCACCCAAACACACACAACAGCATTCATGACTACGGTACACCCACACTGTCTTTGGATGGGGAGCAACAGTGACTGACAATGTATGTATTCATTCCAGCACACTGAGGGGTTGTTAGGTGTTAAACAGGGTCATTTACATCAGTGACGGGTGACTCACTTAGCAGCACACTGGAACTGATGTTATAATTCTTAGCCAAAAAATAAAACAAAACCCCCCCCAGAAAAACAAGCTGAACATTCATTCAGAGTGCCAAAAAGGCGCACAGAACGTCAGCACAGACCTGAGGGTTACACAACTATGTGACAATCTGCACTGATGTGCTTGATTTTAGTTTCTCATTAATCTTCCAGTTGTTGGAGACAGTGTAGGTGAACAGAAACCAAACACTGCCATATTCTGGTCTTACAAAGTGCTTTCATGATAGGGGATAACAATATTCACAATATGTAGGTGCCTTTCCTTCGAAAATGTGAATTCTGGTGTAACTGCTGCAGACAGGAGGGCTGTAATAGCCTGAAATATCGTCAACCATTGCCAAAGTATTCACATCCTTCACTTCAGTAAAACTACTAATACAGCACTGTAAAAATATTCTATTACAAGTAGAGGTCCTGCATTTAAAATGTTAGTTCAGTAAAAGTATGTATGAATGATTTTGACATATCTTTGAGTTTGATTAGAAAGAATAAAAAAGGAACTTTGGGCGCTAGTAGAGGATTCATTCTAGTTTATTTTATTTTTATACCATTTGTTTGTTCAGTATAGCATTTAGCAATGAATAAGTATTAGTTCAAAATACTTTGAATCGACTTACACTCTAACAGGTGTTTACCACCTCTATTAAACTGTAATTGAGGACTACTGTAGACCGATGTTTACCACCTCCACTAACCAGCTTCCTGGTGGAAACCCTGTAGCCCTTTTGAAAATGGGGAATCTTCATTTATAGCTAAACGCATCATGAAAAGAGAGCCTCAGCCCTCCACCCTGACCAGAGCTTATTTCAGTGGCCATGAATACATCCAGTGAACTGCAGGGGGACAGAGAGCCATTCAGTGCCTGTTACTGGACGCTGCACGAGGAAGACGACTTCTAAAGTGACTTCACTCCTCAGTAACAAACACTCTTTTGTGTGTCTCTTTCCTCTTGTGACGGAGACGTGGCGTTCCCTCGAGTGCAACATCGAGGTGAATCACACGCCACGACTCAAAGCAGATTTCATCCCTCACATGTGACTCAGATCTCAGTTTCTAATAAGCCTGTAGAACACCAAACCTACTTATGACCAGTTACAGTATATCTTGACATCAGTAAATGGAAGCATTTCCACATCTTGATTTTTAATGTTTTACTTTTATCATACTCTTTATGTTGTATATATCTCACAATGATGCTAGTATATCCCCTTCTTTGCTTCTATTCTATATACTATAGTTTACTTTCTTATGTCCGTGATAATGGGGTTAATTAGGTTTTGACAATGTTTTGTATTTTAGTAACTGAATTATTTTTGTTCACTCTTCAAACAGACCTTCTAACAAACTCAGGGATGGTTTATGACATGAAATATAATAATGAAAATTAAAGCTGTGATTCCTGGCAGTGTTGATGCTTTTAACTATTCTACATTAGGGCTGCAATGACGCATCAACGTCATCGATTACGTCGACTACTCTAATACGCCGATTTATGTAGAATGCAGAATGTAGAATGATTCATGGTATTAGCAGTGGTTGGCTATTACTGAAGCGTTCAGACAAGAGTTTTAAACATAAATGTGCCAATAAGTGTCTCTTCTACTTCTTAAGGTGTATTTGCATTATTAAACTGTGATTAGAAGACAATTTAATTGTTAATTGCAATTATTTGTAGTTATATAAACATGGCAGAGGCTCGTGACTGAACATGATGTAGTATTTTTTGTTTACTATGTTTAACCTATTGTATCTTTTTATCTACTCTGTTAACTTCAACCTGCCAAACACACCAGGGCCAGGGCTACACCAGTGGGGTGTCAGCCCTAAAGAGGGAATACCCCCTGGCCCACACACAGCACAAACTAACCCAAGTCACCATGGCAACAGACAACGATACAGGCTGTGCTGCAAAGTGTCAGTGAGCAGCCTGTCAAACACATCAAACTGTCCCCATAAAAGGCGGAGGGTGACTGTGTGCTGGTTGGAGGGAGGTCATAGAGACAATACCATCAGTGTGCTTACATACATACTCAGCAGCAGCTTAGTCCCGTTACTGCACCATGTAAATCATTTAAACACATTACTTCAGCAGAGTTAAATTAGGAGACAATTAACCTGATTAACAAAGCTGGGTAACTCATCAATCTTTCACTAAATCACAACAGACATTAAGCAACGCTGGAGGATTTAAATCAAGCAATCCATGAGAGTTTTCTGTTTGTATCATGCAGCAAAAAGCATGACAGGTTTGAGTTAATGCACACTGCAACTCCACCATTAACCTGTTATATTTTTATCATCTTTCTTATTAAGCTGTTATTGTGGATATTTTGGATATATTTCTTATTTTTAAATTTTACATGTGTGCTCTTTCATACTTTGCACTGCAGCACAACAATTTCACTCAGGATAAATAAGGCTTAATCTTATCTAACACTGTGATTAATTTTTGTATGTCGATGACGACTTAAACAACAAACAACAAGCCGCTCCTCTTGTCCATTTCCCAAATGATTTATGTTAGATTTTATAACTATATTTATTCTGATGTTGGCAGAGATTGATATTTTCACAGGTGTGGTCACCCACCTCTACTATAAAAAAAAAACAGTATGAAATGATGTATTTATACTGATTTCACCTAAATGGCCCAGTCAGGGGTCTAAGATGACAGACCTCTTGAACTGGGACCACCTCCTCTGTTCAGCCTCTGCTGCAGATCTGCTTTAATCCATCCAAACTAAACTTTCTCCAGGTTTTAGGTCAACATTTGCGTGTGTCGAGAGGGGCTAATGCGAGCTTTTAATATGAGCCGACAGTTGGACAAAACAGAACAACTTTCAAGTCTTAAATAGGGAACAAAAGCAGCATCTGCAGGGACAGATGCTCTACAAGGATGGTGCATGCTAATCAGTTTGGGTGGCTGGAACAAAAGAGACCAGCTGGGCAACACAGACTGGCCTGGAGACCACAACCGCTGCTGGACGATAATATATATACACTATGCAAAAAGTATAAAGAGAAATATTCATGATTACCCAGTAGAAACTAACCTGAGTACAATGGATATTTGAAGGAAACATTATAAGGAATAGAGGTCTTTTAGGATAAAATACTACATAAATAAAATAGATTAAGAGTAGCAGGCTATTATTAGAAAGAATAGTAGTCTTTTAGGATAACACACTAAATAAATATAATAGATTAGGTGTAATAGTCTATTATTATAAAGAACCGTAGTTTTTATGGGTCTTTCAGGATAATGTACTACATACATATAAGACATAAGGAATAGTAATCAACTGTTATAAAGAACAGTGGCGTTTTATGGCAATACACTCCATAAATACAGTGTACTACATACAGAATAGTGGTTTTCATGGGTCTTCTAGGATACAATACTAAAAAAATATATCACATAAAGAATAGAGGTCTAATATTATGAGGAATAGTAGTCTTATAGAACAATATACTACATAAATACAGTACATAAAGGGTAGTAGTCTTTTATTTTATTTTTTTCAGATACTGTATTAATCCCACAGGGGGAAATTCTTTCTCTGCATTTGACCCATCCCTGAGGAGCAGTGGGCTGCCTTTACGGCACCTGGGGAGCAAACTGGGGTTCAGTATCTTTGCTCAAGGATACTTTGACTTGTAGACTTGCAGGGGCTGAGGATCGAACCACCGACCTTTTGTTCGGTGAACGACAGCTCTACCTCCTGAGACACAGCCAGGTCTTTACCGGTCTTTTAGAACATAAATAAAATTTCAAAAAAAGAATCGTAGTATATCATTGAAAATAATAGTAGACTTATAAGATAATATTCTACATAATAAAGTATAAAAGGAATAGTAGTATAATATTATAAAGTAATAGTAGTCTTTTAGAATATATACTACATAAATATACTTCAACAGGATTTATAGTCTACTTTAAATAACAGGAGTCTGTTGAGTCTTATAGAATAATATACTACACACATTTATTTAGAAAAAGATCTACTATTATAAAGAATAATAGTCTTTAAGGAGTCTCTTATGATGTACAACATATATAAAAAATATTCTATTGCGAAGTAGCATTCAACATCACTTATTAAATAGTTGAAGAATTATACCACACACACTTAAGGTAAATAAGGTAACAGTGAAGGTTACAGGACTATTGTGCAATCACTTTAGGAAACAAAAACATATATATAAACAAATATAAACGTGCATAGCAGAATATTAACATTACGTGCCACTATGGGAATATTAAAGACTTGTCAGTATTAGTCTAGCATTAAACACCACTAGGAGGGACGTTTGATTTGAAATTCCATCAATATTATTAGCCTACAACAATTAGCTTAGCTAGTTGACGTCGACGTAGCTGGTGTTACGACAATTTTACCAGTTTTGGTAACTGTTTAAAGCTTTAAAAGCTTATTCTTTAGCTAACTAGCTTGGTATTCAGCATTAAAGCTAAACGCTTGAGGGGGACACGTTTTAAAGTCCGTAAAAAAAGAAGAGAAATTAACGACAGTTTTTGAGCGTCAAACTTACCGAAGTTACCGGGTCGCTCTATTTACAGCTTCTGGATGTCTCCGTCCCGGTTACCGGTCGTGTTTCTGGAAATATTATGTGTTAATTAATGTCAGGGGCCAGTAGTTTAACGTGTTGTCGTCGGTGGAAGGCTCGTTAAACTAGTTAAACCTAAACTCAGTGATGTTCTATTCAGTGTCTCGAGCTGAGACGATCTAAACGGATGCTGCGTTCCAGACACATCGGACAGTGGGCAAATTCATGCTTCAACTCGGACAAAATCATTTGAACGCGTTCTAGTGTTGATTTTTTGCAACTCGTGAGGAAAATCAGTGGCCCGATTTACCCGACTTGACGTTATAATCATGGTATCCTCAGTTGTGACGGATAACAAACGCTATTTAATTGGTTTTAACCATTAATTTACCCTATTGTATTCGATATATTTGCATTAGTGAACCTGTCAGTGCTCCGGTTTCTGAAAGATGTGTGTAATAATTTATATTAGCCTTAATAGTCTACTGATATGAGCATAACTGGCTATTGATAGGACCAATCATCAGGGTATTTTCACTGTTTTGCGAGTTTTTAATATGAACGCACTTTTTCAGAGGTCGGAAATTCCTAATCGGTAATTTCCGATTTTAGCGGTATCATGAACGCAGCAAGTCTTATGTGTAAACTTCTGGTACATTTCAAAATAAAAACGAATAAATGTAGTACTTAGAAGTTAATGTGAAATAATGTAGAGGAAGTTAATGTTGAACTGCTTAAGATTTTAAATAGTAGTTGGTCGTTTTAACTTTAAAGTTCTCTCTCTCTCTCTCACAAACACACACACACACACAGTGACAATAAATGACAATACTGTTTTACAATACACTGGCTAAATGGACTTTCAAAAGTTCACTATCGGTTAACTTCTGTCTTGGTCCCTTTAGGAGGGGGTCCAGGAACATGTTCAACAAGAGAAAGTTTTAATGCACCAATATGGTCCCTTTGAAAGCAATATTAAGAGGATAGACCATTAATGAAATGAACATGAACAAGAAACTGTACACATGAAAACAACAGTGTCTAAGATGTAGAAGATAATCAACTTTAACACTAAGCTTTGGCTCTACTGGTTAGAAATTAATGGCTGTATAATGTGAACATAAATATGTTTAAATATGTTGCATTAGTCCAGAGTTGTGACCAAACCTTGACAGAGGGACTATATAATTATCATGGTTTTATGGTGTGAGGAGTGTCGTCACGCCCATATGTTGTCTGGACTGACTGGTTCCCTCAGAGGTGGCTGCTGCAAAGCATGTTTCATTTCCTGTATGCACACGTTTGCATGTGATGCAATAATCTTCTCCAAGGTGTGGTTTATTTTATAAAAAAGTAAACTATAGTTATTTTTCACTCTCACTTTCACACACACCACCCGAGTTGGCTGCAAGACGCACACAGAATAACAGATGCACTGTCCAGTGGCAAACTCAGGTTGTTGAAAGGCAGGGGCCAAATCACACAACAACAGTTTAAATAGCTCAGTACAACAGATACTAAAGTGTTTTCCCCAGTCTATCATAAAATGCCTCTTTTACTGACTACTGAAGTCTCTAAATGATCAATAAACCTCATACACAATGGGGGTTGAATAATTTTGCATCCACTGGATTGCTGTGTGTGTAGCAGTGCATGAACATACAGGCTGTGGTGTCTGTACACAGACTGTTAGGTGTTTGACTCAGAGGTTGGGGTTTGGACAAAACTGCATTGTGCATTCGAAAAAAAATCATTATTTTTGTTATACACAATTCAAATGGATCCATTTCCAAACCGGAGCTTGTTAAAAGTGGAATGGGAGACATTAGCAGACTGTGTTTTGTATCAACTAAGGAAGGAAGGATAGCAGTTGGTGCACATCTTGATTCCCTGTCTTTAAAGCCCAAAAACCAAGTCAAAAATCTTGGTGTAATTATTGACTCTGAATTAATTTTTAATTCTCACATCAAGTCTGTTACAAAATCTGCCTTTTTCCATCTTAGAAACATAACCAGAATAAGAAGTTACATGTCACCACAAGATCTAGAGAAATTAATTCACGCTTTTATTTCCAGTAAGTTAGATTATTGTAATGGGTCTTCTCAGTTCTCCCCAAAAAGACACTCAGACAGTTACAGCTCATTCAGAATGCTGCTGCTATAGTCCTAACAAGGACCAAAAAATATGAGCATGTCACACCAATTCTGAGATCATTGCATTGGCTACCAGTATCACAAAGAAATGACTTCAAAATAATGTTACTGGTTTAAAAAGCGCTTAATGGTTTAGGGCCTAAATACATCTCTGACTTGCTTCCATGTTATGAACCCTCTAGACGTCTTAGATCATCAGGGACCAGTCTGCTATATCAAGACAAAACAGGGTGAAGCTGCTTTTACTTATTATGCTACACATAACTAGAATAAACTTCCAGAAGATCTAAGCTGTGCTCCAAAAAATAGCTTAAAGACTTTGTTGTTCACCGCTGCTTTTAACTTCTCCTAACTACATTCTGATTTTTAAATGCTCTGTGAATTTGATTGTAATTTGATTGTATTGCACTATCTATGCATCTTATACTGTTAATTTTTTATGCTTTATTTTTATCTTTTATTTTTATGTAAAGTGTACGAAATGTGCCATATAAATAATTTGCTTGCTTGCTTGCTATCAAAGCACTTTGTAAACAGTTGTTTTAAAAAAGGTGCTATAAAATAAAGATTATTATTATTATTATTAATATTATTATTGGGGCACGTGGAGTCGCCAGAGTTGTGACCAAACCTTGACAGAGGGACTATATAATTATCATGGTTTTATGGTGTGAGGAGTGTCGTCACGCCCGTATGTTGTCTGGACTGACTGGTTCCCTCAGAGGTGGCTGCTCCTAAGGGTCCTGTCCCTTAGGACCCTTAGACCCTAAGGGTCTTGTCCCTTAGGACAGGTATGTTTCTTACCTGTTTTTTTGTAAGAAAATAATTGTTTACACCTTGAATACTGTTTATTACACCTTTGTATGTTTACACATGCAACCTGAGGGTACATTTTCATTGTTTGTAATGCTTCATTGAGCATGTTTACATTTGTTATAGTAAAAAAACATAATTTTCTACATCCGTTTTTCTGTTTATGGTTATATAGTATGCAGTATACAGTCTATAGAGTATGTACAGTATGAAAACTAACTGTCAGGTCATATAGGTGAGATTGTGCTGAAAAAATGGATATCAAATTTACCACGATAAACCATTTTTAAATGTGAAATGTAAAGTCAACATCAAAAGTAGCCGAAAACATCCAAAATAGCCCAAGACTCCTAAGGGTTTTAAAATTAGTCTAGCGACGCCCCTTTTTAAACAGATGACAACAATTAGATCAGGAGATTGAATTACAAAAACTGTCCTAATACCGCTGACGTCACCTGATAAAACTTCTCCAATCCAGAACGAATTGTTTCTTCCAGTTTGACGGCTGTGTGAAAAATGTGAGGTTTTATAAAATGAATAATAACTAGTTATTTCTGTCACCTGAGTATAATCAATTCGTTTTTCACATGGCGCGAACGTACTGGCAGCACTCCATAAAAGGAGTTCCTGAGGGGCGCGGCAGGCTGTGAACCTGCTCCGACCTTCCAAGCCCCTCATCATTTTTACCTGGTTATCATCGTTTTCATGTGGACGTATGAATATTAGTGCAAGCCTTCCTGCACGTGCTTTACTACGTTACATAAAGGTACCAGGTATGTCAATAAAGGTTTCAAGTTGATTAAAATGTAATTACTATACTATATAATTGCTGATATACGACTATAACCTAACATAATGTCCTAATATTATTCTAGAATATTAGATGATAATGTTTTTATTA
The DNA here is from genome assembly GCA_037577475.1 of Chaunax sp. Z400. NCBI lineage: Eukaryota > Metazoa > Chordata > Actinopteri > Lophiiformes > Chaunacidae > Chaunax > Chaunax sp. Z400. The sequence continues at coordinate 2,506,624 of CM075191.1, read as the reverse complement.
CCAAGCTCACCACTGGGAGCATGTCGATGGTCGTTGTGGAGCTGATTTAAGTTACTCTACCAGTGGATATATTAGTAGTATAGTCGTGCATCACAGCACATAGGTCTTATTATGTGAAATATATTTAACAGGTAACTTTAAGTGTTAAATAAATGTAACTGAGTATAAAGTAGTGGAAAATGGGAGTAAATAGGTTATAAGTATGTCAACGCTGTACTAATGTAGACTCCAGTACTTAACTTGAAGGTGAAATTCACACACTAATGAACAGATGTTAGTTTTTACAGTCTAACTGGAGGAGAGGAGAAGATTTATGGGACTATATTTAAATTTATCTGTGAAACTGTGACACAAAAACTATCACAACTTACTCAAAACACATAAAACCCTCGTTTAATTTCATAAAAACTGGCAGTGGCTGATCACGTGGAGATTAATGCACATGGAGATGACGCAACCAGCTGAGCCTGTAAGAACAAGAAGGACTAGTCTCAGTGAAGAATGTTAAACTTTGGAGGAGGGAGACTCACAGTTTTACACATTCATATAGAGGTCTTAATTAATCTTGATGGATTTGGTGCACAGCAGGAACAAAACAGGTGGACTTAAAGACATGTTAAAGCAGTAATAGATCTGGGTTTGGAGTTTATCACATCAGTGATGAATATGTTATGACCCTCTCTGCAACATGTAAAGTTTACTTGAGAATGCACATTGTGTGATTGTGCAATAACACAGATGTCATCATCACTACAGGAAATGATGTATTAGATATATTAATATGTTGATCCAGTCTGATTTCTGCCATTATGAAAAACACCAGATGATGTTAGAATGTCTGTCTTTACAGACTCGTGTCTTTAGTTGTTTAGACATAGTCAGGAAACCATTTTCGGCTTTCGGTTTTATTAACGATGGCTGTGGCAGAGCTTTAAATCCTTCAACATCAACACATCGAGACTTCCATGGTTTTCACTGTAATCTGAGAAGCACTGCAGTAGCATCAAAAGGAAAGAGCAGTATGAAGGAGTATGAAGGAGTATGAACAAGTATGAAGTAGTATGAAGCTGTATGAAGCAGTATGAAGCAGTATGAAGCTGTATGAAGCTGTATGAAGGAGTATGAAGCTGTATGAAGCAGTATGAAGCTGTATGATGCAGTATGAAGCTGTCTGAAGCTGTATGAAGCAGTATGAAGCCGTATGAAGCAGTATGAAGCTGTATGAAGCTGTATGATGCAGTATGAAGCTGTATGAAGCAGTATGAAGCTGTATGAAGCATTATGAAGCTGTATGAAGCAGTATGAAGGAGTATGAAGCTGTATGAAGCTGTATGAAGGAGTATGAAGCTGTATGAAGGACTATGAAGCTGTATGAAGCTGTATGAAGCAGTATGAAGCTGTATGAAGCTGTATGAAGGAGTATGAAGCTGTATGAAGCTGTATGAAGGAGTATGAAGCTGTATGAAGCAGTATGAAGCTGTATGAAGCAGTATGAAGCTGTATGAAGCTGTATGAAGCTGTATGAAGGAGTATGAAGCTGTATAAAGCTGTATGAAGGGGTATGAAGCTGTATTAAGCTGTGTGAAGGAGTATGAAGCTGTATGAAGCTGTATGAAGGAGTATGAAGCTGTATGAAGGAGTATGAAGGAGTATGAAGCTGTATGAAGGAGTATGAAGCTGTATGAAGGTGTATGAAGCTGTATGAAGGAGTATGAAGCTGTATGAAGCTGTATGAAGCAGTATGAAGCCGTATGAAGCTGTATGAAGCTGTATGATGCAGTATGAAGCTGTCTGAAGCAGTATGAAGCTGTATGAAGCTATATGAAGGAGTATGAAGTTGTATGAAGCTGTATGAAGGAGTATGAAGCTGTATGAAGCAGTATGAAGCAGTATGAAGCTGTATGAAGCTGTATGAAGCAGTATGAAGCTGTATGAAGCTGTATGAAGCTGTATGAAGCAGTATGAAGGAGTATGAAGCTGTATGAAGCTGTATGAAGCTATTTGAAGGAGTATGAAGCTGTATGAAGCTGTATGAAGCAGTATGAAGCTGTATAAAGCTGTATGAAGCTGTATGAAGGAGTATGAAGCTGTATGAAGCTGTATGAAGCGGTATGAAGGAGTATGAAGCTGTATGAAGCAGTATGAAGCTGTATGAAGCAGTATGAAGCTGTATGAAGCTGTATGAAGCTGTATGAAGCTGTATGAAGGAGTATGAAGCTGTATGAAGCTGTATGAAGCAGTATGAAGCTGTATGAAGGAGTATGATGCTGTATGAAGCTGTATGAAACTGTATGAAGCTGTATGAAGGAGTATGAAGCTGTATGAAGCTGTATGAAGGAGTATGAAGCTGTATGAAGCTGTATGATGCAGTATGAAGCTGTCTGAAGCAGTATGAAGCTGTATGAAGCTGTATGAAGCAGTATGAAGCAGTATGAAGCTGTATGAAGCAGTATGAAGCTGTATGAAGGAGTATGATGCTGTATGAAGCTGTATGAAGCTGTATGAAGCTGTATGAAGGGGTATGAAGCTGTATGAAGCTGTATGAAGCAGTATGAAGCTGTATGAAGCTGTATGAAGCTGTATGAAGGAGTATGAAGCTGTATAAAGCTGTATGAAGGGGTATGAAGCTGTGTGAAGGAGTATGAAGCTGTATGAAGCTGTATGAAGGAGTATGAAGCTGTATGAAGGAGTATGAAGGAGTATGAAGCTGTATGAAGGAGTATGAAGCTGTATGAAGGTGTATGAAGCTGTATGAAGGAGTATGAAGCTGTATGAAGCTGTATGAAGCAGTATGAAGCCGTATGAAGCTGTATGAAGCTGTATGATGCAGTATGAAGCTGTCTGAAGCAGTATGAAGCTGTATGAAGCTATATGAAGGAGTATGAAGTTGTATGAAGCTGTATGAAGGAGTATGAAGCTGTATGAAGCAGTATGAAGCAGTATGAAGCTGTATGAAGCTGTATGAAGCAGTATGAAGCTGTATGAAGCTGTATGAAGCTGTATGAAGCAGTATGAAGGAGTATGAAGCTGTATGAAGCTGTATGAAGCTATTTGAAGGAGTATGAAGCTGTATGAAGCTGTATGAAGCAGTATGAAGCTGTATAAAGCTGTATGAAGCTGTATGAAGGAGTATGAAGCTGTATGAAGCTGTATGAAGCGGTATGAAGGAGTATGAAGCTGTATGAAGCAGTATGAAGCTGTATGAAGCAGTATGAAGCTGTATGAAGCTGTATGAAGCTGTATGAAGCTGTATGAAGGAGTATGAAGCTGTATGAAGCTGTATGAAGCAGTATGAAGCTGTATGAAGGAGTATGATGCTGTATGAAGCTGTATGAAACTGTATGAAGCTGTATGAAGGAGTATGAAGCTGTATGAAGCTGTATGAAGGAGTATGAAGCTGTATGAAGCTGTATGATGCAGTATGAAGCTGTCTGAAGCAGTATGAAGCTGTATGAAGCTGTATGAAGGAGTATGAAGCTGTATGAAGGAGTATGAAGGAGTATGAAGCTGTATGAAGGAGTATGAAGCTGTATGAAGGTGTATGAAGCTGTATGAAGGAGTATGAAGCTGTATGAAGCTGTATGAAGCAGTATGAAGCCGTATGAAGCTGTATGAAGCTGTATGATGCAGTATGAAGCTGTCTGAAGCAGTATGAAGCTGTATGAAGCTATATGAAGGAGTATGAAGTTGTATGAAGCTGTATGAAGGAGTATGAAGCTGTATGAAGCAGTATGAAGCAGTATGAAGCTGTATGAAGCTGTATGAAGCAGTATGAAGCTGTATGAAGCTGTATGAAGCTGTATGAAGCAGTATGAAGGAGTATGAAGCTGTATGAAGCTGTATGAAGCTATTTGAAGGAGTATGAAGCTGTATGAAGCTGTATGAAGCAGTATGAAGCTGTATAAAGCTGTATGAAGCTGTATGAAGGAGTATGAAGCTGTATGAAGCTGTATGAAGCGGTATGAAGGAGTATGAAGCTGTATGAAGCAGTATGAAGCTGTATGAAGCAGTATGAAGCTGTATGAAGCTGTATGAAGCTGTATGAAGCTGTATGAAGGAGTATGAAGCTGTATGAAGCTGTATGAAGCAGTATGAAGCTGTATGAAGGAGTATGATGCTGTATGAAGCTGTATGAAACTGTATGAAGCTGTATGAAGGAGTATGAAGCTGTATGAAGCTGTATGAAGGAGTATGAAGCTGTATGAAGCTGTATGATGCAGTATGAAGCTGTCTGAAGCAGTATGAAGCTGTATGAAGCTGTATGAAGCAGTATGAAGCAGTATGAAGCTGTATGAAGCAGTATGAAGCTGTATGAAGGAGTATGATGCTGTATGAAGCTGTATGAAGCTGTATGAAGCTGTATGAAGGGGTATGAAGCTGTATGAAGCTGTATGAAGGAGTATGAAGCTGTATGATGCAGTATGAAGCTGTCTGAAGCAGTATGAAGATGTACGAAGCTGTATGAAGCAGTATGAAGCTGTATGAAGCTGTATGAAGCAGTATGAAGCTGTATGAAGGAGTATGAAGCTGTATGAAGCTGTATGAAGCTGTATGATGCAGTATGAAGCTGTCTGAAGCAGTATGAAGCTGTATGAAGCTGTATGAAGCTGTATGAAGCTGTATGAAGCAGTATGAAGCTGTATGAAGCAGTATGAAGCTGTATGAAGCTGTATGAAGCTGTATGAAGGAGTATGATGCTGTATGAAGCTGTATGAAACTGTATGAAGCTGTATGAAACTGTATGAAGCTGTATGAAGGAGTATGAAGCTGTATGAAGCTGTATGAAGCTGTCTGAAGCAGTATGAAGCTGTATGAAGCTGTATGAAGCAGTATGAAGCAGTATGAAGCTGTATGAAGCAGTATGAAGCTGTATGAAGGAGTATGATGCTGTATGAAGCTGTATGAAGCTGTATGAAGCTGTATGAAGGAGTATGAAGCTGTATGAAGCTCTATGAAGCTGTATGAAGGAGTATGAAGCTGTCTGAAGCTGTATGATGCAGTATGAAGCTGTCTGAAGCAGTATGAAGATGTACGAAGCTGTATGAAGCAGTATGAAGCTGTATGAAGCTGTATGAAGGAGTATGAAGCTGTATGAAGCTGTATGAAGCGGTATGAAGGAGTATGATGCTGTATGAAGCTGTATGAAACTGTATGAAGCTGTATGAAGGAGTATGAAGCTGTATGAAGCTGTATGAAGGAGTATGAAGCTGTATGAAGCTGTATGATGCAGTATGAAGCTGTCTGAAGCAGTATGAAGCTGTATGAAGCTGTATGAAGCAGTATGAAGCTGTATGAAGCAGTATGAAGCTGTATGAAGGAGTATGATGCTGTATGAAGCTGTATGAAGCTGTATGAAGCTGTATGAAGGGGTATGAAGCTGTATGAAGCTGTATGAAGCTGTATGAAGGAGTATGAAGCTGTATGAAGCTGTATGATGCAGTATGAAGCTGTCTGAAGCAGTATGAAGATGTACGAAGCTGTATGAAGCAGTATGAAGCTGTATGAAGCTGTATGAAGCAGTATGAAGCTGTATGAAGGAGTATGAAGCTGTATGAAGCTGTATGAAGCTGTATGATGCAGTATGAAGCTGTCTGAAGCAGTATGAAGCTGTATGAAGCTGTATGAAGCTGTATGAAGCTGTATGAAGCAGTATGAAGCTGTATGAAGGAGTATGATGCTGTATGAAGCTGTATGAAACTGTATGAAGCTGTATGAAGGAGTATGAAGCTGTATGAAGGAGTATGAAGCAGTATGAAGCTGTATGAAGCAGTATGAAGCTGTATGAAGCAGTTTGAAGCTGTATGAAGCAGTATGAAGCTGTATGAAGCTGTATGAAGCTGTATGAAGCTGTATGAAGCAGTATGAAGCAGTATGAAGCTGTATGAAGCTGTATGAAGCTGTATGAAGCTGTATGAAGCAGTATGAAGCTGTATGAAGCTGTATGAAGCAGTATGAAGCTGTATGAAGCAGTGTGAAGCTGTATGAAGCAGTATGAAGCTGTATGAAGCTGTATGAAGCAGTATGAAGCTGTATGAAGCAGTATGAAGCTGTATGAAGCTGTATGAAGCAGTATGAAGCTGTATGAAGCAGTTTGAAGCTGTATGAAGCAGTATGAAGCTGTATGAAGCTGTATGAAGCTGTATGAAGCAGTATGAAGCAGTATGAAGCTGTATGAAGCTGTATGAAGCTGTATGAAGCTGTATGAAGCAGTATGAAGCTGTATGAAGCTGTATGAAGCTGTATGAAGCTGTATGAAGCTGTATGAAGCAGTATGAAGCAGTATGAAGCTGTATGAAGCTGTATGATGCAGTATGAAGCAGTATGAAGCTGTATGAAGCTGTATGAATGCCACATGGAGGACAAAAAATTAAGATTTTGAGAATAAAGTCCAAACATGATGAGAATAAATTTGTAGGGTTATCAGGGCTATTGTTGGCTGCTATTATAACTTTATTATTATAACTAATAATATGACCTTTTCTCTTGTAAAATGAAGATTTTATTCATATATGATCTTTTCTCGTAATATTATCACCTTTTTTTAATTAAATCACTACTTTATTCTCATAATATTACAGCTTTTTCTTAGTCACAACTTTATGTGGCCAGAAATCTTTTTGTATCACAGCACCTGACAGAAGATATCAGTTACAATCTAGTGGACACAACATGACAATTTACAGTCTGTTAGCATGCGATCATTTCACTGAAGCTGATGCGTTATTCCAGACTGAACAGGCAGAAGAAACAGGATGTTGGAGGAGAGGAGACCACCTGTCGACCGGTGAGTCTGATGTTTGGTGTTGAACTTTTTTGTGTGTAAAATAGTGCCTGAAGTCAAAGTGTTTTATCTCCACAGCGGTCAGGCTGTAGCCGTCATCATCTTTGTGCTTGGTCTGGGAATTCTGCTGCCCTGGAACTTCTTCATCACGGCTACTCAGGTGTCTCTCCCACACCCCCTTCTTCTTCTTCTTCATAATGACGGAGCAAAGAAAGTCCTGAAAAATGTCTCTTAATTTCTAAAGATGGAGCACCATGATTCCTCTGGTGACACGTACAGCTTGTCCAAAGTTTCAGTCTAACTTCAGTTTTTATTTGAGCTGTGAAGTGATTCTTTTATTCTCTCACTTTTTGTTGTAATAAATAAATAAATAAATAAAAAAAATTTTTTTTTTTTTTACAATTTTATGTATTGTGTAATAACAGTGCAAACATGTAATAATGATACAAACAATAATATGAATTTTAAATACACTATTAAACTAGAATGACACTCAGTAGAGTGGATACCTTCGCCTAGGCCCAACAGTCACCTTTAATTCACTTCAGTCTTATTTCATAGTTCTGGAACCATCATTGAAGGTTACTGTATTTGTGAAACCCAACCAACCTCATTTTCGCTTGTTTAACGGTGTATAGTTTGTAAATCAGTGATAATCCATCATTAATGAGGAAAATATTGATGACATCACCTGCAGAGATCCCCCAGCAGCAGAAACCAGAAGTGTGTCTCTGCCATCTGACATTTACCCATGATGCACAGCAGCTTAACTTCATTAATGATTTAAATGTTAATGAATGTTCTGTGTTCTTCTACACATCCTAAAGGTCCCACACAGTCCAGGTTCATACAGTGAAACGGTCCAGGCTCATACAGTGAAACGGTCCAGGTTCACACAGTGAAACGGTCCAGGTTCACACAGTGTAACGGTCCAGGTTCACACAGTGTAACGGTCCAGGTTCACACAGTGAAACGGTCCAGGTTCACACAGTGAAACGGTCCAGGTTCACACAGTGAACCGGACCAGGTTCACACAGTGAAACGGTCCAGGTTCACACAGTGAAACGGTCCAGGTTCACACAGTGAACCGGACCAGGTTCATACAGTGAAACGGTCCAGGTTCATACAGTGAAACGGTCCAGGTTCATACAGTGAACCGGACCAGGTTCATACAGTGAAACGGTCCAGGTTCATACAGTGAAACGGTCCAGGTTCATACAGAGAAACGGTCCAGGTTCATACAGTGAAACGGTCCAGGTTCATACAGTGAACCGGTCCAGGTTCATACAGTGAAACGGTCCAGGTTCATACAGTGAAACGGTCCAGGTTCATACAGAGAAACGGTCCAGGTTCATACAGTGAAACGGTCCAGGTTCATACAGTGAAACGGTCCAGGTTCATACAGAGAAACGGTCCAGGTTCATACAGGACTGTTTCATACTATTCATTCAGGTGTTTGACATGTGGATGAAAACATCTCCATGTGGATTTGGATGATGATGTCAGAGCTGATCTGTGTATCAGTAGTGTGTAAAAGCATAATGTTAACTGGTCTATGGACACATCTTATTATCTGAATAATGAACCATTTAAATAGGACAAACCTTGTTGGTCAGTGGTTCACTTTCTGTTGTTACTGTTTCTGCTGCTGAATGGTAAAAGTGTTTTCTTCTCTTTGTTGAAAGTATTTTAACGAGCGCCTCAGCATTCCTAATATCACCTTTAACGGCACATCAACTAAAGACTACAACTATGACAGCTGGATGGCCTTGCTTTCCCAGATGCCCTTGCTGCTATTCACCCTGCTCAACTCCTTCCTGTATCAGTGGTAAGTTGATGTCACTGTAGCCTCATTTGAACGAGGATGAACCCAACTACATGAGTGAATGAGCAATGGATGATGATGATAATGATGATGACATTTTGTCTCTGCAGGGTGAGGGAACGCCTCCGTGTGGCCTTCAGCTTCATCGCCATCCTCCTCCTGTTCTCCCTCACGGCTGCTCTGGTCCGGGTCCCCATGCAGTCGGACACCTTCTTCTCCATCACCATGGCGACCATCTGGTTCATCAACAGTGAGTTTACACACAGGATCCGTCATTGATACTAGACTGATTAGGCTGCAGGTTGGCAGCTCATCCAAGGGTTGGTGTGGTGAAGTGAACGAGGAGCACTTTGAAAACGTTCATCTTCATCGTGTTCATCGGATATTTAAACTTTAGCCTTAGGGTTCAAACAAAGTCTTGAATATTCTTATTTTGAAAATATTTAAAATCGCTTTTTTTCAACATGATCGGATGTTTCATTGACACATATCATAATAATAATGATAATAATAATAATGATCATAATAATGATGATAATGATAATTATAATAATAATAATAATAATAATGATAATAATAATAATGATCATAATAATGATGATAATGATAATGATAATTATTGTAATAATAATAATAATAATGGTCATAAAAATAATGATATTAATAATCATAATAATAATAATTGAAATTGTGAAAATCTTCTAACATTTGAAATTAAAACTGTTTGTTTGTTGTCTGCTGGTGTTGAAATTAACAAGAATAAAATGGTCAATACGATCTGAACAGCTGCTAAAATATAAATTAACTGCTGATGATGCAAATGAATTGATTAAACATCAATTCACTGCGTTTACTGCAGCAGTTTAGATGTGATGATAAAGGTCTGAAATATTTGGTTTAGGTTCCCTGAAGGTGCTTGAAAAATGTCATAAAAAGATGAATGACTTACTGATCACTGCTTATTCTGAACGTTTTTCAATTACAACTCTGCTAGATTTGAGTTATGTATTTGATGCTACTTGATTTTAACAGCAGGAAATCCTTAAAAACGTTGGTATTAAGGATAGCACATCTCAAATTTACAGACAAAATATTCACTTTTCACTTTTTCATTTTAGTCACGTTATGAAAGATAAACACTGACAGGTTTCTTCAGAGTGTTTGAAATATACATGTTGCAGGAGGGTAGAACTGTTAGGATTTGGTTCATATCCCAGCTGTGTACTAATGGAAACATGATGTGTGTGTGTGTGTGTGTGTGTGTGTGTGTGTGTGTGTGTGTGTGTGTGTGTGTGTGTGTGTGTGTGTGTGTGTGTGTGTGTGTGTGTGTGCAGTGTTCAGTGCAGTGCTGCAGGGCAGCCTGTTCGGCATGGTGGGCCTGTTTCCTCCTCGTTACAGCACTCTGTTCATGAGTGGTCAGGGTCTGGCTGGGATGTTCGCTGGACTCGCCATGCTCCTCTCCATCTTAAGTAAGTGACAACCGTTCTTCACCCTGAGGTTATTCACAAAGCAAAAACAGCTGGAGGCTTTTAGCAGGAACATAAACCAATGATTTTTCCCTGAGTGAGTTTCAGATTTAAAAACATGAGTGAATGTAAGCAAAGGGATGATAATTATACATACATGTCTTTTAGGAACACAAATAAAACTCATTTTTAATGTTTTTTATTGCCTGTTTTATCTTTTATTTATCTTTTTTTCATCCTTTATTGTTGCTTTAGTCTCTAAATCCATTTGAACTTCTTTACTTTTGTCTGTCGCTGGTAAAGCACTTTATGTTGCAGTTGAGTAGTTTGAAATGTGCTTTAAAATACAGTCTGAGTGATTGATTTTCACACTTAATGATTGATTTCACACATTGTGTGCAGACTAATGGATGAATGGACTTATTGTTGCTCTAAAACTTTTATCATATTGACTGATGGATATGACAAATCAGCCAATATTTCTTTTGTTCTTTATGATAATAATAATGCTTTTTGTTATTAAACTCTTGTGACCAAGATATACTGTATATATGGTGAATGTGACTCAGAATAACCTCAAATATATTATTGTATTTCTTATATTTTAACTAGAGGTAGACTGATCAATAGGTTCTGCTGATTTATCAGGAATTGCATCTATCAGTATTAGTGAGAGTCCAATAATTCAAATGGAATTATTGAGTTTGAGGGAAAATAATATCTGTAAAATATAATGATAAATATATATAATATATAATAAATATAATGAACTCCCATGAGGATTTTATACAGTTGGTTTGATCAGTTCCAGATTTAATCATTAATTACTTTGAATTGGATGTTCAGTTCAGCAATTTCTAATAAAGTTAAAGATGACTCTTTTCTGAAAGTGTCGATATCGTCCAGTTAACCAAGGATTGGTCTTTAAAATGTAACTGTTAATATGGTCCTTTGGTTAGAGGCTGACCAATGTGTAGCTGGAGGTTGGGGATGTCAATAAGCTCAAAGCATCTCTTCTGGTGTGCAGGTAATGCAGACGAAAGCTCAGCTGCACTGGGATACTTCATCACTCCCTGTGTGGCCACTCTGGGGACTCTGATGTGTTACCTGCTGCTGCCACACCTGGTGAGACAGAGACACTGTGAAACCATCCATCTGGGCTCCTGGTCTGCATCAGAATGGACCCAATCCAGTGGTTCACACTGTTTTCTGACATTCATATTGAGATCAGTAGAATTACAATTATTTGTGCGGTAATTTAGCAAAGTTTTAATTGTTTCATGAGATTAAATTTCTGTTAACTACTGATGCTAAAAGTATCTTACAGAAATTGATTCAGTATTTAAATACAGTCAAAATATTTTAATGATTCTTAGTTGCGTATTTTTCATTTTGAGATGAAGTATCATGAACTAATATATTAAGCAGGAATTGAATATGAAGAACTATAAATTGGTGCAGCACAGTGGTGTAGTGGTAACACTGTTCCCTCACAGCAACAAGGTCCTGGGTTCACATCTGGGACTTTTCTGTGGGTTCTCTCAAGGTTCTCCTCATGTCTGTGTGGGTTCTCTCCATGATCTCCCCGTGTCTGTGTGGGTTCTCTCCATGTTCTCCTCGTGTCTGTGTGGGTTCTCTCAAGGTTCTCCTCATGTCTGTGTGGGTTCTCTCCATGATCTCCCCGTGTCTGTGTGGGTTCTCTCCATGTTCTCCTCGTGTCTGTGTGGGTTCTCTCCATGTTCTCCTCGTGTCTGTGTGGGTTCTCTCCATGTTCTTCTCGTGTCTGTGTGGGTTCTCTCCATGTTCTCCCCGTGTCTGTGTGAGTTCTCTCCATGTTCTCCTCGTGTCTGTGTGGGTTCTCTCCGTGTTCTCCCCATGTCTGTGTGGGTTCTCTCCATGTTCTCCCCGTGTCTGTGTGGGTTCTCTCCATGATCTCCTCGTGTCTGTGTGGGTTCTCTCCATGTTCTCCTCGTGTCTGTGTGGGTTCTCTCCATGTTCACCCTGTGTCTGTGTGGGTTCTCTCCATGTTCTCCTCGTGTCTGTGTGGGTTCTCTCCATGTTGACCCCGTGTCTGTGTGGGTTCTCTCCATGTTCTCCTCGTGTCTGTGTGGGTTCTCTCCATGTTCTCCTCGTGTCTGCGTGGGTTCTCTTCATGTTCACCCCGTGTCTGTGTGGGTTCTCTCCATGTTCTCCCCGTGTCTGTGTGGGTTCTCTCCATGTTCTCCTCGTGTCTGTGTGAGTTCTCTCCATGTTCTCCTCGTGTCTGTGTGGGTTCTCTCCGTGTTCTCCCCATGTCTGTGTGGGTTCTCTCCATGTTCTCCCCGTGTCTGTGTGGGTTCTCTCCATGATCTCCTCGTGTCTGTGTGGGTTCTCTCCATGTTCTCCTCGTGTCTGTGTGGGTTCTCTCCATGTTCACCCTGTGTCTGTGTGGGTTCTCTCCATGTTCTCCTCGTGTCTGTGTGGGCTCTCTCCATGTTCTCCTCGTGTCTGTGTGGGTTCTCTCCATGTTGACCCCGTGTCTGTGTGGGTTCTCTCCATGTTCTCCTCGTGTCTGTGTGGGTTCTCTCCATGTTCTCCTCGTGTCTGCGTGGGTTCTCTCCATGTTCACCCCGTGTCTGTGTGGGTTCTCTCCATGTTCTCCCCGTGTCTGCGTGGGTTCTCTCCATGTTCTCCTCATGTCTGTGTGGGTTCTCTCCATGTTCTCCTCATGTCTGTGTGGGTTCTCTCCATGTTCTCCTCATGTCTGTGTGGGTTCTCTCCATGTTCTCCTCATGTCTGTGTGGGTTCTCTCCATGTTCTCCTCATGTCTGTGTGGGTTCTCTCCATGTTCTCCTCATGTCTGTGTGGGTTCTCTCCATGTTCTCCTCATGTCTGTGTGGGTTCTCTCCAGGTTCTCCAGCTTCCTCTCACCACTAAAAACATGCAGTAGAGGTGAATTAGTGACTCTAAACTGACTTTAGGTCTGATTGTGAGTCTGAATGGTTGTTTGTCTTTCTATGTGATGAACTGATGACTACTCCAGGCTGAACCCCGCCTCCCGCCCACAGTCAGCTGGGATAGGCTCCAGCCCGGGGGGGGGGGGGGGGGGGGGGGGGGGGGGTTCCTGAGGCAGGTTGGTGGAGGAGCTGTCTTGTTGAGGCTGATTGTGAGTCCAAAGAGTCGACAGGCTTCTGCAGATCTGTTAACAATGACTTGGAGGTCAGACTCTGAGTGTGCCATGAGGTCACAGTCATCATCGAACAGCACCTAAGTAATAATCGCTCTGCCCTGGTTTTTGCACAGCCGTCCAGTCAGTATCTCCGGTACAGGGCCACTGTGGAACTCACATGATGACCCTCTGATTCTGCTTCTCCCCTGCAGGAGTTTGCTCGTTTTTACCTGAACAGAAGTCCACCTGATGAAGTGGAGACGCTCCAGGAACTCTTCAGCAGTAAAGGTTGGTTCCTCTTAATACTCATGTAGCAACATGCTAAAGTTTTGTCAAAGTCAGAGGTTCAGGATTAGTTTTCAGGTCTGAGATTTAATCTCATAGTCCGTGTGTAAACCATCTGTCATGTGAACCCAAGGCTCAGCATTCATGTGCTCAGACTGGACATTCATTCATTCATGTTCTGTAACTGCTTATCCTGTGTAGGGTCATGGGGGGCTGGAGCCTATCCCAGCTGTCTGGACACGTCACCAGTTCATCACATGACCACATAAAGACAACCATTCACACCGACAGTCAGTTTAGAGTCACCAGTGCATCTATAATACATGTTTTTAGTGGTGGGAGGAAGCTGGAGAACCTAGAGGGAACCCACACACACACAAGGAGAACATGGAGAGAACCCACACAGACACGGGGAGAACCTGGAGAGAACCCACACAGACATGAGGAGAACATGGAGAGAACCCACACAGACACAAGGAGAACATGAAGAGAACCCACACAGACACGGGGAGAACATGGAGAGAACCCACACAGACACAAGGAGAACATGGAGAGAACCCACACAGACACAGGGAGAACCTGGAGAAAACCCACACAGACATGAGGAGAACATGGAGAGAACCCACACAGACACAAGGAGAACATGGAGAGAACCCACACAGACACAGGGAGAACCTGGAGAAAACCCACACAGACACAAGGAGAACATGGAGAGAACCCACACAGATACAGAGAGAACCTGGAGAGAACCCACACAGACACAGAGAGAACCTGGAGAGAACCCACACAGACACAGGGAGAACATGGAGAGAACCCACACAGACATGAGGAGAACATGGAGAGAACCCACACAGACATGAGGAGAACATGGAGAGAACCCACACAGACATGAGGAGAACATGTAAACTCCACACAGAAAAGTCCCAGGTCCTCAGGTGGATCTGAACCCAGGACCTTCTCGCTGTGAGGCCAAATTAGGCCTGTTTGCTCCTGTTAACTATTGACAGGTGTCAATTCAGATTTGTTTGAAAGCTCCTTTGTTTACTAGTGGAGGGTTTGTTAGTTACTGTATAGACATTTAGAATGGAAATAATATTTTATGTAAAATGAACTAATATTTAAATTGAGTGTAAAAATGTCACTGTATATTTTGAATGATACTATAAAACATGACTATTGATTATATATGTATAAGATTTCTGGACTCCCTGGAAGAAGAGATCTATCTCGACTTTGCAGTGATTGTTGTGAATTTGTGTGAACACACCATCAGACCTGGCAGTTAGTGGGTGAAAAGAGTCACATCTAAAATCTATGTAAGAACTAAGAATTTAGGTATTTAGAATTTAATGTTTTAACATAGTGTTAGTAAGAGAATGAGGTTAAGTCACTAATACAATTTTATTTCGTTCATTTTAAAGACAAAGAAGTCTCAAACAACAATGATAAAGAGTCTGAGTCAGAGTTCATTGAAGTCCCAAAAGAGAACCAGGAGCGTTCCTCTGTCCTGGCTGTCTTCAGAAAGGTGAACAAAGTTTCATCTGTTTTTAAAAACCATTGTTGTTGTTAAAGAAGGAAACTTTATGCTTAAGATGAGGGAATTATGTCTTGTTCCAGTCTGATCCAGGTCATGTTGGTGGACATTTTTCTTTGGGTCCATTCTTGGTCCTAATATGATTATTTCTTTTTTTATTATCTATAATTGGATTCTGATGACATGACTTTGTTGCCTCCTCATCATTAAGGATAATAAATGAAGACTCTGGGTTTTGCACAATAAGTTGGACTAAAGAATCAATCTGAAGACGTCACTTTGGGCTCTGAGAAAACGTGATGAGCATTTTCACAATTTTTAATATTGATAGACCAAACGATTAATCATGAAAATAATCATCAGATTGATAATGAAAATTAAATACACATCCTAAAAACAATGCAATAGAATCAGTGTTTGCTTCTGGCCTGAATTTACACATCACATTGGACACATGAGTATGTAAATAATCTGGAATCTTCCGTGTCCTGCAGATCTGGCTGATGGCTTTGTGTGTGACATCTGTGTTCGCCGTCACCCTGTCGGTGTTTCCTGTGATCACAGTTCGAGTCCAGACCGTCTACAGAGACAACGCTGCCTGGGGTGAGACGTCACGTCATTCACCGGTCATCACTTATAGGAGTTTCTGAAGGCCACGTTAAGGTTGGGGTGAATCTACTGAATCTGTCCACAGTGACACATGTTGATGGACGGTGATCTGGATCCTCAGTCAGGAGTTGTTCTTTTTTTGACCGTTATTCAAGCGAGGAGGGAGAATCACTGCTGATCACTCTGTCACTCTGACACCAACCTCCTTCTGTCTCACACAGCTGAGAAAGCTCTGGCTCCCGTCAATAGCAAAGGGACACATGGACTCTCACATCCCTGCTGTTATATACATACATTCCCCTGTTGGGTTAAAAAGTGTATTTGTTATTGTGTTGAGCCTTTGAACCAAAGTCAACCAGCTCGCTGAGGCTGTGGGCCGGATGGACAGAGGTTCAAACGTTCACTGTTTTTGTTTGCTTTTGGTCATTTTAACTAATGCTACAGATTTTCATTGGACTAAGGGGTTGCTATAAGCTGAGGTGATGTTAGCGGAAACTAATGTTAGTTCATGTTGTCTGGAAGCTAACCGTGATGCTGTTCCACCGCCGGGTTCAGTCTGATCGTATCTGTTTGTAAGCCAGCCTTGAACTGCAGCATCTGTTTGGAGACTGTAGTTAGTGTAAGTTGTCCAGGAGGTTAACAGGAGTAACACGGATAAAACCCAGGAAGAAGAACCATGTGGGAAAAAGAGCTCTTCAATATAAACAAGGATATTTATTTGAAAAGCGGTACAAACTGAAATACAGCAAAACTGAAAAACCACTATGTTTACTGTAAACCACAGGAAGCAACAAGGGTAGTAAGTAAACTCAAGAATGAATCAATGCAACACATGACACAGCGCTCCACACTGGCTTGTAGGTCTGAGAGATGCTGAAGCTCTCTGCTGCTTCTTAAGCTCCTCTGCTCAGTCAGCTGATCTGGGACACCTGCTGCACCTCCACTGCAGAGGAGGAGGGCAGCACCAGGGCCAGGGTGCCAGCAGACACTCCTACACAGGATTTTTTTTTTCATTATTCTCTGTCAGAAACTTTAAATATGGATTGTTATTGTTAGCCATCCACTGCAATCACATGATGCCTTGTCTGCTTCTAGTGTCCAATCAGAGGCTGTGGATGACGGCACCCTAGCCTTACATCAGCATCAGTTGTAGTTGTGACTCAGAGACTCTTTATTCTTTACTCTTTATTGTTCAGTGGACTTAAATGGTTCTTTTGACCCTCGGTCTGCTCCGTCTCTTTCAGAGAGAGTCTTCACCTGCGTTTGCTGCTTCATCGTTTTCAACGCTTTGGACTTTGTCGGCCGCAGCAGCCCTTCCTTCATCCAGTGGGTGAGTCTGCTGCTGCACCAAGGACTGACTCCACTGTTTCAGTTTCTGAATGACTGCTGATGTCTGTGCAGCCGTCCAAGGAGAGCATTCTGTTTCCTGTCGCCATCTTGTCTCGTCTGGTCTTCGTTCCTCTTCTCATGATGTGTAACGTCAAGAACTCCAGACTCATCGTCCTGTTCAGTCACGACTTCGTCTTCATCATCATCATGGTCCTGTTCTCCTTCTCCAACGGATACTTGGCGACTCTGTGCATGGCCTACGCTCCACAGTGAGTCTTCAACAGAAGGTGTCTTTTCTTCCATGTTGTGCATGTTGTGTGGCCAACCTTCATGTCAGTCCTTGACTGTATTGTCATTCTGCCCCTTTACCAGCTCAGCAGTTAAACCAGTGCTTTATTTATAATGGTATGTTGTGACACATTTTGAATGTGTTTAAAAATGCAGCTGCTCCAGTTTGACTCATTGTTCAGGCCTAGTTTTAATGAATAAAACCAAACAAACATTCAGTCTGAATATCAGCTCTGAATACTGATTTTTTTTTTTTTTTAGTCTTGACTTAAGACAAAATATCAAATGTTTTTAGCCTCAGCTATGGACTGATTATAACCCATTAATCAGAACACAATAAGAACAGCAAGAGAAGCAGGAGCAAAGAATACACAATCATAACCAACATTTGTTTTTTTCTATTAAATCTGTCTGCATGTATTTTTATGGTTTGTGCCAAGATCGGTAGAAACCATTTCTTAAAGAAAATACCGCAGCCCCTGCCCCGCCATAGCAG
This sequence comes from Chaunax sp. Z400, assembly GCA_037577475.1. Taxonomy (NCBI): domain Eukaryota; kingdom Metazoa; phylum Chordata; class Actinopteri; order Lophiiformes; family Chaunacidae; genus Chaunax; species Chaunax sp. Z400. The sequence goes on along the minus strand of CM075191.1, from coordinate 2,488,863 downwards.
GCCGCCTCTCCCATGAATCCACCGGACACCCCCCCAGGCCAGCCCATACCCCCAAGGATCACAAAGGGCCGGGCCCCCCAGGCACCAGGACATGCAGCGGGGAAGCCAAGGGGAGAGGGAGAGGAAGGCACAGGAGCCCAAAGCCCCAGTCGTAGTTCACCGTAGTTTCCTTGCCCGAAAGTAGGCCAGGCACCAACACGTCATGGCAACCCTAATCTAGTGAATAACCCCACCACCTCTGTGTTTGTGTCATTTCCTCCAAATATGCTCACCAAGTCCTCGATTGGGACACCAAAAATCCCAACTAGTGACGTGCGTTAAAAGAAACCAGGCCTGTAGCGCCAAGTCACCCAGAGCCGGAGAGCAGGGGGGTAAAGGGACAGCCAGGCCCCCCCCCAAAGCTCCCTACAGCAGGCCCGACACCCAATAGTACCCTATCATCTATCTATCTATCTATCTATCTATCTATCTATCTATCTATCTATCTATCATCTATCTATCTATCTATCTATCTATCTATCTATCTATCTATCTATCATCTATCTATCTATCTATCTATCTATCTATCTATCTATCTATCTATCATCTATCTATCATCTATCTATCTATCTATCTATCTATCTATCTATCTATCTATCATCTATCTATCTATCTATATTATCTATCTATCTATCTATCTATCTATCTATCATCTATCTATCTATCATCTATCTATCTATCTATCATCTATCTATATATCTATCCATCTATCTATCTATCTATCATCATCTATCTATTATCTATCTATCTCTCTATCTATCATCTATCTATCAGTCTCTCTATCTATCTATCTATCTGTCTATCATCTATCTATCTATCTATCAATCTATCTATCTCTCTATCTATCATCTATCTATCAATCTCTCTATCTATCATCTATCTATCCATCTATCTATCTATCATCTCTCTATCTATCATCTATCTATCATCTATCTAGCTATCTATCAATCATCTCTCTATCTGTCTATCTATCATCTATCTGTCTACCTATCCATCATCTATCTATCATCTATCTATTATCTATCTATCATCTATCTATTATCTATCTATCTATCATCTATATCTATCTATCTATCATCTATATCTATCTATCATCTATCTATCATCTATCTATCTAGTGACCTCAGTGTGACCTCAGTGTGACCTCAGTGGTCCAAAGGGATGCTCGATGTACTGATATGCTGCTGCTGATGATGATGATATGCTGATGATGATATGCTGCTGCTGATGATGATATGCTGCTGATGATGATGATGATATGATGATGATGATATCCTTGATGTACTGATATGTGAACTTACTGCACTTCACAGGATGAAAAACCATCACATTGTTTCTGATTCTGTCCTGTCAGGTTGGTCAAGTTTAAAGACTGTGAGACGGCCGGCTCTCTGATGACCTTCTTCCTGGTTTTGGGTCTGGCACTCGGAGCATCATTCTCCTTCCTGTTGGGAGAACTGGTTTAGACAGCTGAGACTGTTACTGACCAAGGCAGAGCAGCACGTGTGACGATAGTTTCATCCTGTCGAGAAAAAACACATACAACAAATATGAAACCGAACAAAATCACTATGTATTAAGAATATAATTATCTTAGCATATTCTGAACAGGAAAGTTAGGTTCATTAGGCTCATTAGGTCAAACACATCTGTGTCTTTGCTAACTTTCAGTCACATGTGGCTCTAAACCTTTCTCTGTGTCAGAAGTCATAACATTTGAAAAAACACCCATGTTCTGTTTTGCTGTTGTGTAACAATAACATAGAATTTCATGTTTTTAATGTGTTCTTAATTTACATGTAAATCATTGTTTTATTGTAAACTCCTGCTTTTAAGTCCTCTCTCTTCAAAAATGTTCAAACGAATATCTTTCATCATTACTGCAATATTGTTTTTTTTTATCATGTGACATTGGGGGGGGGGTCCTTTAAATAGATATTAGTGTGTTGTTCTCTGTTAGTCTCGTTACTGTGTTGTTTATGTTAGGAATTCAAAGGAGTAATCTGTTTAAAGCTATGGTGGTGACATCACAGTGACGCAGGGCTCCGATTGGCTACAAATGAATCTGTGTTGACCACTCAGAGGTTTATGAATTTCATAAGGTTATGTGTCTGTATTTAAAAGTTCAGAGATCTCGTTTTCAGCTGTAATTTATTTTGTGATTGAACTGAAGTTTGAAGGTTTTCAATTGTCCCTCATGCTGTTCCTCAAAGATTATTGATCATAAACAAAATACTGAAGGACAGGTATACATAATAAAACTAATATACTGGCCTCTGGCCCCTCCTCCCAATTTTCTCCTCAGATTTAAACGTTTCACAGGAAAAAAAACATGAAAATCTGTAGATTGAAGGATCGTTGCTACCCCTCATTAATAAATATTTTGTCTTTCTTTCACTCTGGGTTCACCTCCCATTATTCTTCATGGCTCTGAGCTGGTCATGACAGTATAACTAACCATATTACTAAATACAGTATATAATTTATCATAACTGAAAACAGTTTCAGGCTCACAATACTACCATTTAGGGGTTTCGTTCTCCACTAAATCATTACTATTAATATCTTTTACTTATACATTTTTTTTTAATTAAAGAAAATACTTATATACTATATTACAGCATACACAACAGTTTAGAGGAGAAAAACTTGACCCAGTCAAATATTCAAGTTGTAAACAAACAGAAAAAAAGACAGTTAAGTGACAGGACAGGGGCACTAAAGGGGCCAATCAGAATTCAGCTGGGGCCAGTGCCCCTCTGGCCCCGCCCCTGGATCCACCCCTGCAATGATTGTGATACCAATCTGAGATCAATGGCTGATTTGATGCCCTTCACTAAATTCACCCTTGTGTCAGACCCATCATTTAAACAGACCAATTCCTTTTAGTCCATTATCTCCATAATTTCTCCATTTGCATCGTCTTCTTTCCCTTATTGCATGGTGTGTGCATGAAGTCTCCACACCGGATTATTTTCCCTGTCTAATGTTCAAACAGAGAAGTGAATTTCATCCTTCTTCTTTGGTTTTACTTATGGACTACAAACCAGCGGTAAAGGATCCTGTCATCCAGCTGCAGTCTCACAGAGTACTACAGTACTACACCACACTCCCCTGAGCTGGTTGCTAACCATAAACCAGTGGCACTGATGCCTCACCAGCTCCAGTGTGGATCATTTGGTAGGCAAACACCTCTTGAACAAAGTGGTCGATGTTGTGTGTCAGAGATACGACATGAAAATACATTTTACAAGCTTCACAAGCTCATTTGGATAGATCTGGATAAGAATGTGTTGGTCTGTTGAAGACTTTTCAGTGAGGAAATGGAGGCATTTTGATCATAAAATATATATTGTTTTATCACAAAAAAAACCTTTACTGATCCAGCCTCAGAAAATCAGCCATAAATACAAAACGTCAAAATAAAATCCTTTGAAGAAAGATGTTCTGCCTCCTTTAAATCCAGACAGGAGACACACTCCTTTTAGGACATGAAGTCAAACTTTAGATGCAGGACTTTCACATGTAATGGAGAAGAAGGCTTCTACAGGGGAGAATAAAATGGCAGGTGAGATTAGGCAGTGAAAGTGTTACATGAACCATTTAATGAACCCATCCTGAAAAGGCAGCAGAGGGACATCATACAACAGTTCTTGTTCAGGTGTGAAACATCATTTGGGCTACTCTGGTTGGTCAGTATTCACTCCTGTGTGTCAGGAAACCTTGATGAGGAGACCAGAGATATCGATTTCTTATAAATATGAGATGTTCTGGTCTGGAATAACAACCAGAAGACGACAGGACAGCTAGAGGTAAAGCATACACAACGGACTTAAACTGACAATTGACAAAAATAACTTGGAACAATATAAACATGGGACAGGAAGTAAAACAGATGCATCATGAGTGAAAGTCAGTAACACAGCCTGCACAAACTAGAGTGTTTTCGACATGCTGGTAGATATTTGGCTGTGGCCCATGAGAACAGCTAACACTGCCCTCTAGTGGCTGGTTTGTTTGGCTGCACCATAACGACCTCGTTAGAACAAAGGGAACTTGACAAAATCTCTGAAAACTCCGAAAAATGTCGCCCAAATCATGAAGGAAGCTCTGGGTCAAGTCTTTAGATAGAAAACATTCTGCAAAGCAAAACCACTAATGATATCTGTGTTTATTGGGCTGAGGGCTCAGTGTCAATGGTCACTGTGTGGAATTAGAAACCATGAGGAGTGGACAATGCCCAGTGTAGCTCCTGGTGGAGACCTGGCCGAGGTCAAGAGGGCTTTTTCCAGCAGTGTGACACTTAAAGCAGCTTGTACTCAACTCTCAGCTCTCTGTTTGTGTGTCTTTCTCATTCCTCCTCACTTTTTGACCTGTTTACAGTAGTTTTCATGCAGCTTTGTAATCCATTCAGAGCGTCTAACCCCAACCAGGATAACTGTCATGACGAGAATCAAACACAGACCAGAATGATGCATGCAAGAACAGAAAGTCACTGGAAGTACAGAAGTAGAATATACAATAACATGAGTGTTGATGTTGAAACCACACAGTTGTACATATTTTTAAAAATGTATTTGAAGTTCTTCCAAACTCAGGGTCAATCTGCTAAAAATAGTCAAATACAAAGAGGCTAATGTAAAGGAAGTAATCTGACTACATATGTGGTTCTGTTGGCTGGACTCTGGACTCAATCTCTGGAAATGAAAGCACTGAACGACGATGAATGATGATGATGTGGAGTCATCTGTTTTTGATCTGCCAGATCATTTACAAAAGGTTGATAAAGATGATTAAATATATGGAAGTTGTTTAGTTGTAGTTTGGAATAGTTGTCTGTATATGTATATAATTGGCTGTAAATACATTTTGGATGTTGTAAATGATATTTGAGTTATTTATCTTATAATTTATGTTCAAAATAAACACTTTCATTCATTCATTCAGTTTCAGATATACCATGCTCGACGTTTTTGCCTTTTTACAAAAGGCAGTTTTTCATCGCCGCTGTCGCCAAGTGCTGCTCATGGTGGAGTGTTGGGTCCCAGAATGAAGAGTCGGTCTAGACCTGCTCTTTTTGTAAAGTATGAAAAAGTTTTTAAAAAATAGAATTTTCATAATAATATATAAGTATGAAATTTTTTTTAATTGAATTTTTATAATAACTATGGAAAAGTTAAAAAAATAAATAAATATGAAAAATAGTGGTCTTTTTCTGTTTTGTTTGTTCAACATTGTGCAGATAAAGATGAGTGTCTTTTAATGATGATTGTGTGATGATTATGATGATGTACATATTCATAAAGGAACTACAAATTAACTACAAATTCACTAAATCAACGAGTAAGATCACATAGCTGCTTTTACTTTATGAACTGTGTTGAGTTCAACCAAAGATGTTTCATGGGATGTGGGAAAGAACAGAAAACTTACTCAAAGTATTAGTTTACTACATAGCAGATGTGCATCATGAAGATTAAAATATGACTCCTTGAAGATTAGTACTAATTGCCAAAATAATGACCTCTATCAGTGTGTCATTATATGATGAGATTCTTATTACAGATGCATTATTGGGTATTAAGAATCTTGTGTCATGGCTGGTGTATATATATATATATATATATATATATATATTTTACATAATATATACATACATACATATATATATTATACATAACAGGTGGGTGTCAGGGTGGAGCAGGAGAAAACTTTATTCATCACCAAACTAGTTAAGAAAACAAACACAACAGGAGGGTTGATGAACGTTTTTTTTGTGATAATCGTTTTGGAAACTGAAGGAATAATAATAGTAATAATAATAATAATAATAATAATAATCATATGCTTTATAAATTAGGAAGGCAGAATTAAATTTGAACGTCATAGAGAAAGTCGACTCACCTGTCCAACATCTGTGCACAGCAGCAGGAACAGAGTTACAGCCATCCAGTACAGGTGAGTCATCATCGTCATCATCATCAGCAGCAGCAGCATTAAAATCAAGGAGGAAATGATAACTTTGGCTGCAGTTTTAAAAGTCAAACCTTTAACATGTGTCTCCACATGGATCTCTAGCTGTTAGCATACTGGATTAGATTCAGTCTGATCGGCTCGACAGATGGTAGACAGAGGTAACCGCCAAGGAGGCCATGTTTTTGGCAGCTTTGGTTGTTCTGTCTTATTATGAACAGGGTTTGATGATTTTTGATTGACTTATTCTGTAGTTTATCTCTGACCTGATGGAAAATGATCTCCATAAGTATAGAGACCATAAAGATGATATGACCCTTTGACACCTGCAGCCACAGTCGCCTCACTTTA
>CM075191.1:2425000-2477500 GCA_037577475.1 Chaunax sp. Z400 | reverse complement strand
ATGTATGTAGGATGCTGGTTAACCCAGAAGGATGTATGTAGGATGCTGGTTAACCTGGTAGGATGTATGTAGGATGCTGGCTAACCTAGTAGGATGTATGTGGGATGCTGGTTAACCCGGTAGGATGTATGTAGGATGCTGGTTAACCCAGAAGGATGTAGGTAGGATGCTGGTTAACCCAGAAGGATGTAGGTAGGATGCTGGTTAACCCAGAAGGATGTATGTAGGATGCTGGTTAACCCAGAAGGATGTATGTAGGATGCTGGTTAACCCAGAAGGATGTATGTAGGATGCTGGTTAACCAGGTAGGATGTATGTAGGATGCTGGCTAACCTAGTAGGATGTATGTGGGATGCTGGTTAACCCGGTAGGATGTATGTAGGATGCTGGTTAACCCAGAAGGATGTATGTAGGATGCTGGTTAACCCGGTAGGATGTATGTAGGATGCTGGTTAACCCAGAAGGATGTATGTAGGATGCTGGTTAACCCGGTAGGATGTATGTAGGATGCTGGTTAACCCAGAAGGATGTATGTAGGATGCTGGTTAACCTGGTAGCATGTATGTAGGATGCTGGCTAACCCGGTAGGATGTATGTAGGATTCTGGCTAACCTGCTAGGATGTATGTAGGATGCTGGTTAACCCGGTAGGATGTATGTAGGATGCTGGTTAACCCGGTAGGATGTATGTAGGATGCTGGTTAACCCGGTAGGATGTATGTAGGATGCTGGTTAACCTGGTAGGATGTATGTAGGATGCTGGCTAACCCGGTAGGATGTATGTAGGATGCTGGTTAACCCGGTAGGATGTATGTAGGATGCTGGTTAACCCGGTAGGATGTATGTAGGATGCTGGTTAACCCGGAAGGATGTATGTAGGATGCTGGTTAACCCAGAAAGATGTATGTAGGATGCTGGCTAACCTGGTAGGATGTATGTAGGATGCTGGTTAACCCAGAAGGATGTATGTAGGATGCTGGCTAACCCGGTAGGATGTATGTAGGATGCTGGCTAACCTGGTAGGATGTATGTAGGACGCTGGCTAACCCGGTAGGATGTATGTAGGATGCTGGCTAACCCGGTAGGATGTATGATATCTCACCTTGGGGGTGGTGTAGCTGAGCCTCAGGTCTGAAGCAGAAACCTTCAACAGTCTGTGCAGGAATCCCTTCACCCTCAGAACCAGCATGGAGGCTGAAGAACAGAACACATGTCGTTCAACTTAACCTCATCACTTCAGAGTTTCACAATAAAGCTTCTGTTTTACCTGGAAGTTTCTTCTCAATCGGCTTCCTCTCTGCATTGTCTGGAAACACAAACGTGATCTCTGTTGAGGAGACACAAGGAAAAGAAAACATCACATTAATCCTAATTAAGAACCTGTGAGCATTAGCCAATCAGAGAGCAGATGGCAGAAAGAGGCGGGACTAACTCAACAGCTCGTTTTTCAGGGCGAACGGCTGTGGCTTCTTCAGCTCACCCTCATCTGGAGCACCATACTCTGAAAGACAGGATGATACTTCAGAGGAGATAGTATAGAAATCATTACAATAAACTGGTTGCTCTATGCATTTACTTGGAAATACTCCGCTGTCCCACACCCCCTGAACTACTCACTGAGAGCTCTGTTAACTAAAGGTCTGTTTGATCCATAGCAGAGGAGCAAACATGTTAGTTGTAGTGTCTTGTAGCTACCTCTAGAGGTAACTACAGTCACATGATGTCCTGTCAAATATCCTCATTAGTTTTTATCATATTTAGACACATGATCCTGTTTTCAGTCCAGTTTTAGTCACTAAAAGTCTGAACATTTTAGTTTTTATTGTCCGTCAGTATTTTAGTCTATTATTTTAGTCAGTTTAAGGAATACATCCAGACATAGAACATGTTCTGATTGATGTAAATATTAATATTTATTATTTCATTTTCATCAACAATGTGTCACGTTGATTTAGTCACAGTGTGATGTCGGTGTCGTCTCATCATCTTCTCGTCTTTGTCATGAAAAAAAGGTCGTCGACCAACATTTTTCATCTGTTTTCATTAACAGAATTAACACCCGTTGCGGGTGTGGCTTACTGTTGATGAGGCTCAGGTAACGAGGGTGCTGACAGGTGAACTGATCGCTGGGCTGACTCCCCCCGCCAGCCTTCAGCCACTCCTCTCCAAACATCTTGATGTAGTCTATCTCCGCCCCCCTCCTCTCCTTAGAGGAGATCTGATGGAAACCATGGTAACGGGTCAACACAGACAAACAGACACATACAAATATACAAACAAACAAACAGGTTCAGCTCACATTAATGCCGTTGAGAACAGCCAGTCGGCCCAGTTTTGCGACGATCAGCTGGTAGACTGTTCTGGGGTTTCCGTCATCAGTCATCAGGCGGTTCTCGCGACAGCAAAGCTTTACCAAACTGGGCAACTTCGCCAACTCATCCACCACACGCCACTGCGAGAGAGGGGGGGATGTCAGCCATTTGAATCCTCATTTTTACATTTGATATGGCTCAAATCCAGTTTGTAGGATCAGGATCTCCTTGTTTTGTTCTGATCTAGATAAAGGATACTCTCACTGACCTCACTGATGATGTTATTGTCCAGGTTGAGAGACATGAGTGCTGGGAACATGGCTGTTTGAGCTCCTGTACAGAAGAGATTTAAAGCTGCATTAACATCAGATGGTACCGTCTACAGTCCAGTTTAGTCCCCTAAACACTCATACAGACAATGGATCAGGAGATCAGCTGTCTTATGAATGCTCTGATGAAGCTCATAATACATTGTAACTACTCACAGTAAGGACTCATAGTGAGCTCTAACAGCCAGTCACTTATGATGCAGAATAGATCCCTCTAAATAACTTCGTTACCCACCACCAACTGTTAAACGTTATGATGTGTGTTAATAAGTGGAGTGGTGGAGCATTATAATACAATATGAATGTCCCATAATGAAGTATAGATGTGTCCTTCATTCCTTCTGTTCTTCATTAATATGGTGAAACACAGTCAGTGTAAATATTAACGTGTTTAAATCTCATTCGTGCTCTTTGAGGTGTTATCATCTTTACCAGGAGCGGCGTCATCAAATCGAAGCTCAGACAATCCGGTCTGGGACAAGTTCAGCTTCTTCAGTCTGCAGCCAATTAGCACACAGTTGATTTCAGGTGTCAGTAAAACACAAATAACAGTTATATTTTATACTCTGTGCTATATTATGGTAAGTTTTCAAATGTATGTAAGATAAGATAAGATCAGAAAGCTTTGCAGAAGAGGAGTGCTACTTCAGGTCAGTGCATTAAGAACATAAACATATCCAGCATAAAGTAAAAACAACCAGACAACTGAAGACAACCTCAACGCATGCTGCCATCCACAGGAGGTCATTTGCACTTGTATTGTACTTATTGCACTAGAGAGCCAGTATACAGTATGTACAGCTGGTAAAATAAAACTCCAACGTAGAAAGAAAAAAATATGAGGATTTACAACTAGAACCACAGAGAGGTCCTGAATAATACAGGGTACTCACAAAATACAACCTACGCTAAACACAAACATGTAGTTTATGTCATCCCTGGTCAGAAATAGTACCATTAAATATTTTCCTCAGTCCATACCTTGGACAAGTATGATGTGAAAGTGATGACTGAGTCTTGGGTGTGGTGGTACCTGGGCAGAGCAGCGATGCTGATCACACTGTCCTGCACTAGAGGGTTACCGGACAGACTGAGGTCCTGGAGGGACTGCAGAACTCCGTCAGGCCTGTAAAGCATCACACAGCGTTAGTCTCCACAGTCTGAATGACACTCATGCACGAGGACGACACAAACAGGAAGTAGAAATATCAGCCTCACCTCTGCAGCTCTGTGATGCCGTTTCCCTCGACACCCAGTTTCTCCAGCTGTGGCCACCAGGGGGCCATCTCCAGAATCTGAACACAGACACAACGAACATGCATGAAGTCCTCAGGAACATGCATCCAACATCAACCCCCATTACCCCTTTGTGGTGTTGTACAGGCACAATAACGGGGCAACAGGCCCACCTTGAACAGGCTGTGTAAAAGAGGCTTTCACTGGCCTCCGCAGCGTTAGTTATTAAGCTTCTCATATCCCGACAATATCATTGTCATTATAAAAAAAAACTACTTTCATTAACAAGCACATCTTCTTAACGATGATCAGAGATCAGTCAGCCAAACCTGACTTTCCTAAATGAGTCCCGAGAGCAGCTTGTTTGTTTGTTTTTATATCTTGTTTCATATCTTTTTTTTAATCTGTTATCTTTTAACTCTTATGTTTATAAAGGAGTATTCTAATCACGAGGGCAGTTTATCTGTTAAGCCGATATGTCTGCAGGCTTCAAGATGTCAGCAGCGAGGCGACCAACAGGATCACGTCCAGCCGGGAACGCTTAAATCACACATCGGATCTTGATGAAGGAATTATTCAAGTTGTAAATCTTTACCCCCGTGTGTCTATATGCACTCCTGATGTCTGGTCATGATCCTGATGAGTTTGAGCATGGTGACCTGGGAGATCTCCTCCCAGACCTGGATCAGGGCATCAGTGAGCTCCTGGACAGTCTGTGGTGGTACTTGGCAGCGTCGGATGCACCGATACATAACGTCCCATAGGTGTTGATTTAGGTCAGGACAACATGAGGACGAGTCAATGGCATCAATGTCTTCAGCATCCAGGAACTGCCTACATACTCTGGTCACATGAGGCCGGGCATCGTCCTGCACCAGGAGGAACCCGGGGCCCACTGCACCAGGAGGAACCCGGGGCCCACTGCACCAGGAGGAACCCGGGGCCCACTGCACCAGGAGGAACCCGGGGCCCACTGCACCAGGAGGAACCCGGGGCCCACTGCACCAGGAGGAACCCGGGGCCCACTGCACCTGGAGGAACCCGGGGCCCACTGCACCAGGAGGAACCCGGGGCCCACTGCACCAGGAGGAACCCGGGGCCCACTGCACCAGGAGGAACCCGGGGCCCACTGCACCAGGAGGAACCCGGGGCCCACTGCACCAGGAGGAACCCGGGGCCCACTGCACCAGGAGGAACCCGGGGCCCACTGCACCAGGAGGAACCCGGGGCCCACTGCACCAGGAGGAACCCGGGGCCCACTGCACCAGGAGGAACCCGGGGCCCACTGCACCAGGAGGAACCCGGGGCCCACTGCACCAGGAGGAACCCGGGGCCCACTGCCTGCTGCACCAGGACGAACCCAGGGCCCCACTGCACCTGGAGGAACCCGGGGCCCACTGCACCAGGAGGAACCCGGGGCCCACTGCACCAGGAGGAACCCGGGGCCCACTGCCTGCTGCACCAGGACGAACCCAGGGCCCCACTGCACCTGGAGGAACCCGGGGTCCACTGCACCTGGAGGAACCCGGGGCCCACTGCACCAGGAGGAACCCAGGGCCCACTGCACCTGGAGGAACCAGGTGCACCATTGGTGCCCAGATAACGGGGCACCAATGGTGGACCTGCTAATACTGGTGTTCTCTGATGAATACCAGTAGAGCTGCACGGTGCTGGGCTGTGAGCACAGGTCCTACTAGAGGAGGTCAGGCCCTAATGGAGTCTGTTTCTGACAGTTTGGTCAGAAACAGACTCACCAGTATCCTGCTGGAGGTCATTTTGTAGGACTCTGGCTGTGCTCCTCCTGTTCCTCCTCACACAAAGGAGCAGATACCGGTCCTGCTGCTGGGTCGATGCCTTTCTATGGCCCTGTCCAGCTCTCCTCGCTTCACATAAGTAGCTTTGGGAGCCCTGTGCCGATGGACCGGTCGTCGCTCATCACAAATCCACCGGAGGCGGAGTACGCTTCTACGTGAATGAGAGGTACTGCAACACCATCGTGGTTCAGGAGGAAATCTGGACCCCCGATCTGGAACTGTTATCCATCTCACTCCGTCCCTTCTACCTGCCGAGGGAGTTTCCTCAGCTTTTGTTCACCCTTGTTTACATTCATCCACGGGTGAACGTCACCTCAGCCTCTCAGCTGATCGCTGATGTCACCAACAGACTAGATGCGATTTCACCCGAAGCACCCAAATTCATTTCAGGAGATTTTAACAACTGCCTTTTACATAAAACACTGAAGACATACGAACAGTATGTTACCTGTGCAACCATCAAAAAGCACCTCTGATACCAACCTACAAGCCCATCTGTCAGCCACATGAGCTCACAGTGAAAACTGTCACATGTTGGACAGAGAACAGCATTTCCAGCTTACAGGCTTGTCTTGAATGTAGAGACTGGAATGTCTCTTACAGCTCCTGCTCTGATCTGAATGAACTAGCACAGTAATATTCCCAGTAATATTCCCAGTAAAGAGATTACAGTATTTGTTACTGGGTTTGTTATTAGGAATCATCTTTTTTCCCCATTTATTTATATTTAAATTGTTTTTTCACCCCCTCTGCATTAAGACTTTTAAATAAACAAAAATCTTTTTTTTAACATTTCCATTGTTTAGCTCCTTGTGTTGTTTTTGAGTGACTATGGTTTCTTTTGTATGAGCTTCTCACAATTTGAATACAAATCACAGTTTGAATTGAATTGTTAAATCTGAGCAGGTTAAACCGTCTTTGTTGTAGATCCCTCAGGTGAACACAGACTGTTCTACATGTGTGACGTCTCACCTGGGGCCAAGTGAGGTCACAGCTGTTGAGGACAAGGATTTTGAGCCTGCAGAAGGCCTGATGGTGAGCAGAGAGGTCAGAGGGCAGAGTCAGCCTGTTGGAGCTAAAACAGAAACAAGCAGAGGAAGAGGAGGATGAACACAAACACAAACACACACACCTGAGGAGGAACACAAACACAAACACACCTGAGGAGGAACACAAACACACACACACCTGAGGAGGAACACAAACACAAACACACACACCTGAGGAGGAACACAAACACACACACCTGAGAAGGAACACAAACACAAACACAAACACACCTGAGGAGGAACACAAACACAAACACACACACACCTGAGAAGGAACACAAACACAAACACACACACCTGAGGAGGAACACAAACACACACACACCTGAGAAGGAACACAAACACAAACACACACACACCTGAGAAGGAACACAAACACACACACACACCTGAGAAGGAACACAAACACACACACACCTGAGAAGGAACACAAACACACACACACCTGAGAAGGAACACAAACACACACACACACCTGAGGAGGAACACAAACACACACCTGAGAAGGAACACAAACACAAACACACACACACCTGAGAAGGAACACAAACACACACACACCTGAGGACCAGCTTCTCCAGGTGGACCAGCTGCTGGCTGATGGTTGCCACGTCCTCCCAGCTGGACAGCAGAGTCCTACACAGGTCCAACATCTTCACATCTGGTTGCTGCCGTTAAGGAGTCACTGAACTCACAACCACACTGATGACAGTCATTAACATACACAACCTGACAGAGGCAACAGTCTGGAAACACTTTAAACCAACTATAAGGTCTTTTGTCATTGGACCGTCAGCTCTGATGTCATGGATCACAGATGGTTGGTACGTTCAGACAGTTCAGACATGATGCCTCGTTTACAACACATGGGACTTGAAGAAAGATACTTGGAGTTGCTTTCTTGATTTCTCCGTCAGCTCCGGGTCCGTTTACTTCAGAGCGGCTCAGTATCACCGACAGAAGGCTCTCCAAACTGTGGAAACATAAAAAGGAAGGATAGTGGAATCAAAGGAAATCCATGGTCACAGTCACATGTCCAGGATTCTTCACCTCATGTCACACAGACTCTCAGGTAACAGCAGACAAGAACACATTTTAGACCAAACACCAGTTCACAACTGTACCTTTTTTAGGCACACAGGCAGTCGCCATTTTTACAAAGAGAACACGAAACAGTGCTGCAACAAAGATGCCTCTCTATGGCACCTTTGTTTGTTTACACTAAACAAGAAAATAGAAGTGTAAACATTACAGGTATGAATAAAAATCCCACACATGACGTTTATCGTCCCTGTCACATGACGGTTGATCTCGTGCTCTGCTCTGAGGGTATGGAGCGCCTGGACACACACACACACACACACACACACACACACACACACACACACACACACACACACACACACACACACACACACACACACACAAACACACACACACACACACACACACACACACAGACTCTCACACACACACACACACACACACACACACACACACACACACACACACACACACACACACACACACACACACACACACACACACACACAGACTCTCACACACACACACACACACACACACACACACACACACACACACACACACACACACTACTATAATACTGTCTACAATACAATACTACAATACTGTCTCCACAATCTGAAGACATTTTCCTCTTAAAAGAACAAAGAGGAGGAATTACCAGGTGCTCTCGGTTGTGAAGTAGTAAACTCCAGGTGAATGCCAGGTGCTCCAGAAGTTCAATTAGTGAAATCGCAGAATAAACAAAGCTGCTTGGCTTCCTTCAGGCACACCAGCCCCGAGTCAAGCATAGGAATAACATGCCTTTATTAGTTAGGGCATATCTAGGTGAAAAAATCATAAAAACATCATATTAGAAGGAAAAACGCCGACCGGTTTCGACCCACAATGGGTGTTCCTCAGGGCATGACTTAGAGAGGGGTGTAAACCAGTCAGCGTTTTTCCTTCTAATATGACATTTTCCTCTTCTTTGAGTTAGCTGCTAACTGCTGCTAGCGGCTTTTTTAACCTCTCAGTTGCCACACACATAATACATTGTCAAAAAGTCAGACCCCTGTCCTGCCCTGTCGCCTCAAGCGTTTACACAAATGTCTGATTTGGGGCTGTTACTACCTCCGCTGCCGTCACTTAAGAGGAACAACAAAGACACCCC
This sequence comes from Chaunax sp. Z400, assembly GCA_037577475.1. Classification (NCBI taxonomy): domain Eukaryota; kingdom Metazoa; phylum Chordata; class Actinopteri; order Lophiiformes; family Chaunacidae; genus Chaunax; species Chaunax sp. Z400. The sequence continues at coordinate 2,468,564 of CM075191.1, read as the reverse complement.
CCCCCCCATCACGCCTTCATAGCGTTTATACAGAACATCAGGGTGGTATAAAGGCACACCAGTCCCAACTTGAACAGGCTGTGTAAAGGGCCAAGTAGCTTGCTAGCTACGTGCTGAGGCAGACTGTTCAGTAACACTAGAAAAATAATAAGCTAACTTTGCCTACCAACATCTGGCAGAGAGACAGCCGATGAAAATTAGCCTTCTAGCTAACTCGGGTGCATTTACACTTGCTTGAGTGTTGATTAATGTACATTGTCCCTTCTCAAACACACACACACACACACACACACACACACACACACACACACACACACACACACACACACACACACACACACACACACACACACACACACACACACACACACACACACACACACACACACACACACACACTCATACATACATAAAAAAGAGACTGAGAAAAGTCCAGTTTTCTCCAACAACTTATTCAACAAATTAATTCATTACATGATGACATCATGAAGTTGTTGACGCCTCAGTTAAAGTTTTCATGGAGGGTTCAACTCTCCATGATTGAGCATAGTACTTGCTACGGACGTGCTAACATTAGCTGCAGCTGCTACGGACTTGTCTTTCAGGCTATCAAACACATCCATTCTTCATCTTTTAGATATATTTAGAGTTTGACCAGGTGTTTCCTCAGGTGAGAGGTGCTAACATTAGCTTAAGTGTTTAACCAGGTGTTTCCTCAGGTGAGACGTGCTAACATTAGCTAAAGTGTTTGACCAGGTGTTTCCTCAGGTAGGACGTTCTAAAGTTAGCTACAGTGTTTGACCAGGTGTTTCCTCAGGTTAGACGTGCTAACATTAGCTTAAGTGTTTGACCAGGTGTTTCCTCAGGTGAGACGTGCTAACATTAGCTTAAGTGTTTTGACCAGGTGTTTCCTCACGTGAGACGTGCTAACATTAACTTAAGTGTTTGACCAGGTGTTTCCTCACGTGAGACGTGCTAACATTAGCTTAAGTGTTTGACCAGGTGTTTCCTCACGTGAGACGTGCTAACATTAGCTTAAGTGTTTGACCAGGTGTTTCCTCACGTGAGACGTGCTAACATTAGCTTAAGTGTTTGACCAGGTGTTTCCTCACGTGAGACGTGCTAACATTAGCTACAGTGTTTGACCAGGTGTTTCCTCAGGTTAGACGTGCTAACATTAGCTTAAGTGTTTTGACCAGGTGTTTCCTCACGTGAGACGTGCTAACATTAGCTTAAGTGTTTGACCAGGTGTTTCCTCACGTGAGACGTGCTAACATTAGCTTAAGTGTTTGACCAGGTGTTTCCTCACGTGAGACGTGCTAACATTAGCTTAAGTGTTTGACCAGGTGTTTCCTCGCGTGAGACGTGCTAACATTAGCTTAAGTGTTTGACCAGGTGTTTCCTCACGTGAGACGTGCTAACATTAGCTTAAGTGTTTGACCAGGTGTTTCCTCACGTGAGACGTGCTAACATTAGCTACAGTGTTTGACCAGGTGAGACGTGTTGGACAGATTTGACTTCATTACAGCGACTATTCATTGAAGCGTAGCTACACTTACTGAAGTGAGGAAACCCTTAAAAGTAGAGTTCTGTGCCCAAACCTAATAAAAGCTTGTCGCTAATAAAGGCCAGATTAAAAACTCTGACTGTTGCTGTATAAATGAACACTATATTGACTTTGTCATGACAAGAAGTAAATATGGGGGAAGTGTTAGATCAACAGAAAACAGATGCCTGTTAAGGAGATTCAGTCATATGGTTTAGCAGTTTATTTCATACCTGTGCTCCTTGACTTTCACCCATTTGACCCCCCCGATGACGCCATCACTCTGCACCTCCTCTGAGTTCATGTACTCCTGCTGCACAACGGTCAGGTAGTCTGTTCCAAAGCTCACCTTTGCCAGACGGACGAAGGAGCCTCCTTTAGGGTGTCTGATGGTGGAGAGAAAACCATCAGGGACTAATAAGAAATTCTCTGATTTAGGGAGATTCAGACTAATGTCATTATTTTGGTTTTTACATCAATGCAGGACTCATGCAGAGGATGCTGGCAATGAAAAGCTTTGACTAAAAACCATATAATATGGGAGTGGACAATAAACTACTGTTGAGTTATACCTGCATGTAAAATACCGGACTCCATCATGGCTGCCGTCGTGTTTGCCTCTCTCTGGATGATCCCACTCAACACCGAGCCACAGCCCTGAACAGACAGACCAACGTTTGGTTAGTGGTGGTTTGGGATTGGCTGCTGAGCTTAAAGCATTAGTGCACATTCCATCTGAGGAAGGTTCATAAGCTTCAACATACATGCACCGCTAGATGAGATCAATGAGAAGTGGTGATCTCTGCATACCTCAGGACTCACATAAAAAACTAAAATGTAATGTTCAATCTGGTTGCATGATGCCTTGTATTGTTATTTTTCTGGCCATTAATTGAGAGAAACATGAAGTGTCAAGTATTAAGGTGAATTTAGAATAAAGATTTATAAATAAAACACAAATTCATTACAGAAATTAATAAAGTGATGCTGATGATTTATTATTTCCAGTGACGATGTCATGTTGATTTTGGTTACATAAAAAGCTGCTAGCTATGTATTAAATGATATACAAAGCACTGATTGAAGCACATTAAGTAAAAGTGAACAGTTATTATGTTTAAGTTGTGTTACGGTTATCATTCAAATGTGAATGATGTACATGCAGAATACTGTATTTTGCAGCTATTGGAACAGAGTTAGCGTGCAAAGGAGACTGGCATGTATTTATGTGTTATGTGTTTGTTTTGATTTGCAGATCTGTCATTGCAATACGTAGTATTTGGACAGTCTGTATAACATGCTAGTGCTAGGATACCTGAATAGCATATATTATTATTAGTTTATTATTATTATTATTGTATTATATGCCATATAAGATGCTTTTTTGAAATGATGACTGAAGTTTAAAAGAGTTAATAAAGCATAACGTTTTTCACACTAATCTGTGTGACTTCTTGTTCATTTTTCAGCCGTCCTCAGTTTCCCAATTCTGAAACCGGTAACATATACAATGTAGTTGTAACTGGTCTAGCACACCTTGTGTCGGTGGCACTGGGCCCACATAGCGCACCGTGGCCCGCTCCCCGCCGCAGGACACCCGCCTGCCCACCGCATCTGTAGGTACCTCCGGCTCCATCTGGTCAGCTCCCATCGAAGCCTCCTGCCGAGGACCAAGAGGACTTATGGTTGGCATGGTGATCATTATGTAGTACTGTAGTAAGTTAACAGGTGTACAGATTCAACAGATTCAAAAGACAAGTTCAAACCTGTCACGGAGAGTTGAACCCTCCAAGAATGACAAAACGTTTAGTGAGGTGTGAAAGACTTGATGACATCATCGTGAAACAATATCATTATAATCAGAACAGGCTGTGAAAAGACTGGATATTCATATAATTAATATGATTTCTTAAATCAGGAAACTATGATAAAATTTGCAGTTATTTTACGAGTATAAAACTATACATGTCTTACCCCCCCACTTCAGTTCATTTCAGTCAATGTTAGCAAGTTCATGGACATAAATACACAAATAAATTAATACATAATGAGGTATTAAATTACAGGACACAAACGAAAAGGTGTAGGATGAAGCTGTAGCTCATTATGCTTTTACTTAAAATCATGTAATCAGCAACCCGGACACTTAAGATTTTTACAGAAAGCAACCACAAGAAAAACAAAAGCAAAAAGAAGAATTTCAGTCTATCGCACAGTTGGAAGCCGTCTCTCTCGTTGTCGTTCCATCTCTGAACAGGGGTGGGGGTTTACACCATCACCTGTCACCTACATACAATGCAGTCCTGACTTCTCTTCCACGCCGGTTTCACCATCGTTATGCTAACGACCCACATAATGGCTCAATATGCATATGAGAGACGGCTGGTCTCAGCAACCCCAACAACCCACAATAGGACTGGGAAGGACCAGGAAGACAAGGAAAGGGAACAGGTTACTTAACGACTCTATAGTTTACATCTCACAGAGGATAAATATCCTGATCCTGTACCAACAGTTTAGAACTGATGAAGCCTCTCTGATGAGAGGTGAAACGTCTTCAAGCTAAGAAAAGAAGTCCAGTTGCTTCTGAATCAACCTTCAAGGATTACCAAGACCTGGATGACTGAGAATCTACACAAACAATACAACAGATATTAAAGTGTTTTTCCCCAAAATCTAACACAAAGTCTCCTTTTCCTGACTCCTCAGTCTCTAAATGATCCTTAATAACCAGCGTCTCTAGTTCTTTGTAGACCCTTTAGCTGCTATGACCTGCTGCAAACCTGATGCATATCCAGACTCCAGCTTCTGGCAGCGTTCCTGAGGAATCTTAGCCCATTCCTCATGGACAAAGGCCTCCAGTTCTGGAATATTCCTGGTTTACCTTCTTCAGATCCCACCAGAGATTTTCTATGGATGCCAGTCAGGCGACTGTGACGGCCTCTAGAATGATCCAGGACTTCTTCTGAAACCAGGCCTTGATGGACTCTGAGGTCTGCTTGGGATCATTGTCCTTCTGGAACGTCCAATGACGGCCGAGCTTCATCTTCCTCACAGATGGAGACGTTTTCTCCTAGGATTTCCTGATCCTTGATGGAATCCATCCGACCCTCTACAGGCTGCAGGTTTCCAGTGGTCCAGGAAGCAAAGCAGCCCCAGATCATCACCGATCCACCGCCATGCTTCACTGTAGGGTGTTCTTCTCAGCATCAGCTTCATTCTTCCTCCTCCAGACATACCGCTGATCCAGAGGCCACAAAAGTTCCACTTTGGTTTCATGGCTCCACAGAACAGCATCCAGAAACTTCTGGGTCTGATCTAGATGGTTCTGAGCTACTGGAGCCACCTTTCTTGTCTTCTGGGTCAGCAGTGGTGAAGGTCTTGGAGTTCATGGAGGCCTGATGTACATTTAGGCCTTAACAGAAAAACCTTTGGGACTCTGCTGCTAAAGTAAGTCTATGAAGGTTGGCTCAGTGTTTTAACTCCATCTGATCTGTAAATGTGTCTCTGATGAGGGATGAGATTCAGGTTGAATCATTTAGAGACTGAGGAGTCAGGAAAAGGAGACTTTTGGTATAGTTGTATTGATCTATTTAAACTGTTCTTGTGTGATATGGTTGTTGCAAACAGCTGATAATAGTAGATTTTCACAATAACATAAACTGAATAATTTAGCTTCCAACTCTGTGGTTCTGAAAGTTTATTTTAACGTTTTATAAACTAACAATCTGTCTACATGTAAAATAAATGAACTTGTATGGTTAAATCTGGCAGATTTACGTGATGGACAGAAGTGGTCATGTTAATCAAACATGACAACATCAACCGGAGCTAATGTCCGGGCTACACCTTGTTAATTTTTGTAAATACTTTGTATTTTTGGGACAGGGCGTTAGCTTATTTTATTCTACTGTCACCTCCAACAGATGAGAAACATTTAAAATCACAACAGATGTGAAAACGTGTTAAATAATTACCTCAGACGCGTTAATGTAGCTCTAGAGATGTTGAAGTCTCTCAGCTAGTTTCCAAACCAAAACGTTTTACGTCATACCGGAATGGACAGATTTCGATGTTGCACAGAGTTCCCTAAGATATAAAATAATTAACTACTATTCACATGCCTTCCTTACACAGTCTAATATAGTAAACTGGTAAGTGGTACAACTCTTATTATTCTTAACCTGATGTCTTCAGTTTAAATCACCGTTATGTGAGGAAAAATCAGCAGAATCTTTGTTCCGTTTTGACCTTGTTTGGGTGGGACATATTTCATAGAAGTACGACAATGTGCAGGAAGGAAAACGTGCGAACGAGCTCAGGTTCAAGTCGTAGAATGTAATGTAAATACTGTAATTAACGTGACAAATTATTGACTGAGATCTAGAAAACAAATTAGAAGCAAGTTTCCGAGTGACGCTGGAAGAATCTGAAAGAAAAGATGAAGAAGAAACGTGACCAGAGGTTCGTTTACACATTTTTACTCCATAAATTAAATTGAAAGAAGTCGTTTCTACGACTGCAGGTTAAAACAGTTTAAACCTAAAAGGATTTAAAGTCATACTTACGTCCATAGTGTTCAGTGTTTCTCTCTGAGCCAGTTTCTTTCGGACATCACCTCCTCCAGTCGGGATCAGGACTTAAATGGAGAGGGTCCGTGATTTGGTTTGTCCCACAGATGTTAGACCACAGGGACACTATAATAAATAATAAATGACACGAGTTAACTTACTTGGATTTTTCCTCACAGTGTGAGAAATGCTGAATTAGTAGGTCATGTGATCACCCAGGTTTGATTTTCCACAAGATATCTTGAAGAGTTGTCAAGAGATTTCAATGAAATTGTGTGTAGGGGTGGATCTTACTATTCTGGATCACTTTTTCCACTTCCTTCAACATTGTGACACAGGGCACCAATATGAAAAATAATACTAGGCAGAGTATCATAGCATTGTGTGCAGTCTTAAAAGATGGGAATGTCATGGATTTACAAGTACGCTTCCAATATTTGCAATTAAGGGACTTTTTTTGATTGAGAAATAAAGTACAATGTAAACCTAGATAAAAATGGGATAATTAGGACCATAACTCACAGAATAGTGGTGTAACTTGTTGATATGACTGGAGATACTGTGATAACAGCTCAAGAGGAACAATGTCGAGTGTAATGGGTTCTGTTACATCTCACTAACATGACAAATGTATGAACTGTTGACTATGTGAATATGGAGATCAATAGGTTTTTCAGGGCAAACCACATCTGTGCATGTGTTTTTCACTTTCAAGAATTAAAGATAGAGTTTAACAAAATAGAAATAACAATAGGCCAATCGAAATTAAAATACCCAGACATGGACAGCTCATGATGTTCCACCACTACATGGATCCAGATGTCATTTTTGATGTTTTCTGTCCTCAGTGGAGAGGCATCGCCAGGACAACAGTCAGCTGACTATGTGGTGGGTCAGGTGTCAGGAAGTCTGTTCCAGAAGAACACTGCGGCCTCGGGATCATCTCTGTCGACTCTATTCAGCACCGCTGCACCAGCTGCACCTCTTCTGTTTCAGCCTGCGCCCAAGGTTACAGAGACTCTGCTCAGATGGGGACTATTTTCATAACAACACCTCCAGACCTAACCTGTTGTTGTTGTTACACAGCTTGTTCAGAAGAGCACAGAAGTGAAGGAGCAGCAGAAGGAAACTCCAGAGGTTAAAGGTCAGTCCAGCCAGAAGAAGAAGAAGAAGCTTAGAGAGAAATCAGAAGCTGATCAGAAGCTAGAAAACAGGTGAGGCGTCTGGAAACATACCTGAGTCCATCAGTCGGTTCATTTATCCACTGAGATTTCACTTCTTTTTCTGTTCTCCCCTTCTTCTCACTTCTCTTCTTCTGTTTTTTTCAGGGAGATAAGCTTACAGAATGCAGACGAGGAGGAGCGAGTGCAGGAGACGACTGTGAGGAAGAAGAAGAAGAGGAAAGTGCCGGAGCCGGGTGCAGAGAACGACGTGGAGCACTGGGCGGAGAAGAGACAGAAGCTGAAAGCCAGAAAGGAAGAGGAGAAGATGAAGAGGAAGAGGACGGTGTTTGTAGGCAACCTGCCCCTCAGCTGCACCAAGAAGGTATGGAGAGAACAAAAGGTCGCAATGTTCTCTAATGATCATCTGGACGTTGTTCTCTTTAGCTGAGATTTAAACTCAATTGACACAAAAGAGTTTTCTATCAGCACAGAGTTTTACTCACACTCTGGAACAGATCCCAGATGTGTTCAGATATTCGGTCGCCACAGCTTTGTTACTGTTTTTAAACCTGATTGGTTAATTATTTATTCCATAATTGTTCCGTAACATGTTGAAAAATGAAGAAATGTCACTTTTTGTTTTTCCAGATGCTGCAGAGCCTCTTCAGGGATAAAGGACCCATCGAGTCCATCCGGTTTCGCTCTGTGGTAAAAATACACACAAACAGTATTAGCTGGTCTGACTCACAGGATGTGGACTGTTGGCATCAGCATCCTGCCATCAGCATTCTCCTCTCTGATTTCCCCATCACAAAGACTCGTCTCGACAGGCGCCGCCACCTCAGAAATACGTTGGAAAAGGAGGACCACGGTGCACCTGTGGAGCGGGTTTGCATGTGTAACTGGCCAATCAGTTGTAATAAACAGATAAAGAGGTGCAAGTCCTGCTCCTTGCACTGAGAAGTTGGATCAGTTTTAAAATTGATCAACTTCAGTCACTTTGGTGCTGCATGCTAGCGAATTTAAAGGACGAGCACTAGAGGCATTCATTGTGTTGCACTCAAAACAATATAATGTTCAGACATTTTACTGATTCTATGACTCACAAACATGTAGTTTTCTTGCATCAGGTCCAAAATCATCCAGTTAAGTAGCTCAACACCATTAGAGTCACTGCTACGCTTCCTTCAAACGTCATGATCACTGTCTGAAAAAACTGTCCCAACAGCCCTACCTGCATTACCCGTCCTGACTGAATACGCTCCCATAAAAAGTAACGGTCACCCAGTGTACAAACTGTATTACAGCAATAGTAGAGGCAAACAAATGGATAAATGATGACCTCGTCCATCAGTCACATGATGCGTTTTGTCCCTGCAGGTCACAGAGGATCCCTCCATGTCCCACAAAGTCGCACTCATTCAGTAAGTCTCTGTCTGCTCTGTAGAATTAAGAACCAACTTCTCAAAGCTTCTCTTTGGATTAACAAGCTTTTTACTCCACAGACGTAAAGTTCATTCAAAAAAGCAAAGCATGAACGCCTACGTGGTCTTTAAGGTCGAGGAAGCAGTGGCGAAGGCATTAGAGAGGTCAGACGCTCATCACATCAATTCCACTAAGTCGTCCTTTGCTTTCAGGTTAATGTAAGCATCAACGAGCTGCTCTGCTTGTCTCTGCTGACAGGAACGGTATGGAGATCGAGGAAGGCTTTTACATCCGTGTGGACAGAGTGACTGACGGCTCATCGGTGAGTCTCTGATCAGCTGTCAACCTGATTAAAATCTGTGTTTGTAATGATTTAATGTGTTCGGTGACGTCTTGCAGCACGATCACAAACGCTCCGTCTTCGTGGGGAACCTTTCGTTCGGTGAGTCTCTCTGCTGTTAAAGCTGTGTGTAAAGTTGTGTAAAGGTGTGCGGTGACGTTAACCTGGGTGTGTTTTCAGAGATAAATGAGCTGGCTTTCCGGCGACATTTTGAGGAGTGTGGCAAAGTGGAGGCTGTGCGACTGGTACGAGACCAGAACTCTGGACTGGGGAAAGGATTCGGCTACATCCTGTTTGAGGTACTCGGGTCCTGCTTTCCTATTGCTCACAGAAATCTCAATATAGTGTGAAGTCAGTTTCATATGATGGTGATGAAACTTCAAATTAACTGAATGTAAAATGATGTGAAATTAATATTTTCTGGTTGGCCTTTGTGCATGTTTGTTTATTATCTGAAACATTTTGTACCCGTCTGTCTTCCTGTCGCAGAGCGCCGACTCTGTGCAGCTGGCGTTGGAACTGGATGGCACCAAACTGGAGGGCAGGTCCGTCCGGGTGAAGAGGTCTGTGAAGAAGGAGAAGCAGAGGGATAAAAGTGATGGCAGAGGAATCACAGGGAGGGCCGGCAGAGGGCCCATGAAGGGCCCGGGGCAGGCCGGCAGAGGCCCTATGAAGGGCCCGGGGCAGGCCGGCAGAGGCCCTATGAAGGGCCCGGGGCAGGCCGGCAGAGGCCCTATGAAGGGCCCGGGGCACGCCGGCAGAGGCCCTATGAAGGGCCCGGGGCAGGCCGGCAGAGGCCCTATGAAGGGCCCGGGGCAGGAGAGAGGAGGCAGTTGGGGACGCTTCAAGCCTCAGAGGAAGTTCTCTGGAAACCAGCAGACCACAGGTTCCACCTCCTTCAAAGGAGAGATGGTGGATCCAAACAAAAAGACTAAAAAGAAAGGACAGAAGAAACTGAAGCCAAACAAGACCGTTCATATCTGAGCAAAATAAGTGTTTGAGGATCGTCAATAACAGATTAGTCCAGTGAGGTTTGCTAAAGAACCAGCAGTCCAAATTTGAAGGGTCTGACTTGGACTGAATCACCCTCTAAACGTTGTTGTACGGTGAAAAAGAAATGAAAGTTAAAAACTAACCAAGTTAAATAACGTTTCTGTTGTATTGATCATGTTTCTTTTATTGTCATATAAATAAATAAATTCTTTGTACAAAGATGGTCACTTTTTTACAGAATTTCATTTCTCAAAAATGCTCACAAACCCACAACAATGTTTCTATGTTTCTGTTGTGTACAGATTAAAGTAGACCCAGTGGGTTCATCAGGGAGTTGGATGCATTTTCAAACTTTGGACAGAACCACTCTGCTTTCAGTCTATGCTAAGCTAGGCTAACCTTTCCCTGGTTATAGTTCCATATTTCCCATACAGACATGAGTCGTCTTCATCATCCATCATCTTCTTTTTATCTGGGGTCAGTTCATGGTGTCAGCAGACTTATCAGGTATTCCAGACATCCCTCTCCTCACTCTCCAGTTCCTCCTGGGGGTCCTGAGGCGTTCCCTGTCTAGATATGTAATCCCTCCAGTGAGTTCTGGGTCTACTACCAGTTGTCCAGTAAACCTCTAAAGGGAGGCCCCAGGAGGATCCTAACCAGATGTTGAACCACCTAAACTGACTCCTTTCGTTGCGAAGGAGCAGCGGTGGTGGAGCAGAGCGGCTGAGGCTCATTACACAATGAAAATATTTCTCTTACACAAGTTTTAAGTATGTATATTCAGCTTTATTTTTGGATGCAACAAAATAAATAAGGCAACATTTATTCACTAGTTCTTCAGACGGTCCCATTTCCTGAGTTGGGAACCCTTTCTGCAGAAACTGTATTTCGAGGGTCCATGTTTAGATGCATTTTTGCTCAGGACAAGTAACGGTTTCCTACTTTGTGGCAGAAACCCCTCGAGGTTAACCTTAACATATGTACAACATACATCTGTCAACAGCCACATAATTCCATGCATCCTTTGTGTTGGCAGTGATACAGCCACGAGAGGGCAGTGAAGAGTCAAAAGATATGCTAACAATGAAAGTGGTGCCAGTAGGAGGTTATAATGTCAGTAAGCAGCAGCTGAAGCGAAGGCAGCAATGTTCTTGGCGGCTGTCTGTGAGTATGGCGTGTTTTTATGTTTTCATGTCTTTTTTTTTTCTCTTCATTGTGTCCATAGACATCTGTTGTGTCTTGCTGAAATTATGGATACACTGCCCCCAACGATTTCCAGCGGTACTGCTTCTTTTTGTCTGTATATGTAAGCTTTCAGAAAACGTGCACAAATGCAGGATATGTTTTTAAAGTTAGTATAAATGAGAGTTTACCAGCTGATGGAGCCCAAAACACTTAAAATAAGACAACTTCATACATTTGTTCACGTTTTTATTTTTCCTAAAGAGGATTGTCCTCTTTTCAATGAACAAAACATGTAATCACTTTTTAAAAGTTTAGACCCAACAGTAAGATGACTTAACAAAACAATAAATAGTGAAGCATCCCGTGAAGATGGCTGACACACGTCAGAGTGTAAATGTGGTGCTACACCCTCTGCAGGAAGGAACTGATTCATGTTTTCACACAGTCCAGTCCAGTTATTACAGACCTAATGATGGTGGACAGGGACGAGACACTCTTACTACCCAAAAACGGGTAATATAAGTGAAAAACAAACACTACTACTGTCATGGATGAACCAGGGATAAAAAATTCCCTTCAGGAAGCCTTGATGGGAGGAGATGGACGTCGGCCAGAGTGACGGAGGCCGAGGCGCTGGCAGGTTGTAACGGAAGAGGAGGATGAGGACGTTTCCTCTCATTCTATGTCGTCTTCGCTTAGACTCTGTGCGCTGACGATTCGCTGCAGGAGCAGAAGACAATGGGCGGAGTTATGAGGAGGGGCTACCCGGCTGATTCTGGACCAGTCAGAAAACAAAGAGGCGTGCTTACCTGGCTGATGGTGGGCAGTTTGATGAGCAGCATCTGGAAGACGGGCGGCGGCAGAGTCTGCTGCAGCACCTGCAGCAGCTGCTGAGGCTGACCACACACAGCGATGGCGTTGGTCAGGTGGTCCACACCGTTCTCATAGTCGCCTGAGGAGAGAAACACCAACACTGTTCACACCTGGTATTAAAATGACATCTTAATAAAGATTGTTAAAATGTTAAAATCATCCTTTTTTATGTACTTGCATACAACATAGTTTAAGTGTTTTATATCCAAATTTACAGCAGTCTCAGCTTTCTGATGATGAGGCTCCCATCTGTCCCAGAGCAACATGGAAAGACACCTGAAAAGTTCATTCAGGATTTTCAAATCCTTCAAATCTCTGGTGAAGACACACCTTTACTCCTGTGGACCAAGAGTTCTGGTTCTTAAATGGGTTTACCAAAATCTGAGGTCGACAGCAGCAGTGAAACGTTAAAATATGAATAAAATGACATCTTCTAACATGGCTTTTAGTAGAAGTGTTTTCTGTCAGTCTTTAAATGTTAGAGATAAACTGGACTGAATATTGACGTCATGCCACAGATGAAGCTTCACGGGATGTGTGCTGATCAAAACTGAGTGGAAATGACTTTTGTTAAATCAAATATAAATGAAATATAGAAATCACAGACAAAACAATCCACCAATCCCCACGAGGCGACAGATGAAGAGCGTGTCCAGCTCTCGACCATTTCTACGACGTTCATCACAAAGATAAGTAGAAACATGGCAGGAATGTGCCAGCATGTCTTCAGACCTCTGTCTGTCTAAAGCTGTCCAGATATTGGCAGAACTTTCATCGGAGTGAAAAGCAGGTGTTGATGTTTGGAGGCGTTACCTTTAGCCAGCAGCTCCTCCCCTGACTGGATCTCCTCCAGGAAGAACTTCTGCACCGCCTCAGCGTCCTTCAGGTCTGGGAGCTGCAGGACAAACAAGGTTCAGCCACCGGGTAGAAGATCTGACGACCCTTCTCTCCCAACGTCGGGTACTTTGTGTAGGTCACGTGTCTCTGGTATACCGTTAGTTTAATCAGCTATGTTTTCATTTAGCCTCAGTCCTGAGTCAAAGTCCTCAGTTTTTATCATATTTAGTCACATGATCCTGTTTTTAGTCCAGTTTTAGTCACTAAAAGTCTGAACAGTTAAGTTTTGCTGTATCAAAGAAAACTGTCAGTATTTTAGTCTAGTTTAATAAAAGTGTTGACATTTGAGTCTTTTCTAAGACATCAGGTTATTATTAACATTTCAGACCAAACCAATATTTTTTTAAGCATTTTCCTCTGATTTCACTGATTTCACATCAGATTTATCTGATCATGATCTGATAAAAACAGGTTGAGTGATTCAGAATGGAACATGTTCTGATTGGCTGAGTTATTTTGAACCACGCCCACCTCCAAGCCAGTGAGCCGGGCTTCTTACCCATTTAAAGTCTGACAACAGGTTAAAATGGTTTCAGCCCCAAAACCTCTAATCATTGGTTTACCAGATAAAACAGACTCTGAGCTCCAGATATCCTGAGGAACCTTCAGAGGGAACCAGTTACTAGATGGTTCCATTAGTCTTTGACCCCTATACCCAGGTCAGACCAGCTACTAGATGGTTCTATTAGTCTTTGGCCCCTATACCCTTGTCAGACCAGCTACTAGATGGTTCCATTAGTCTCTGTCCCCTATACCCAGGTAAGACCAGCTACTAGATGGTTCCGTTAGTCTTTGGGCCCTATACCCAGGTCGGACCAGCTACTAGATGGTTCCGTTAGTCTTTGGCCCCTATAACCAGGTGGGACCAGCTACTAGATGGTTCCATTAGTCTTTGACCCCTATACCCAGGTCAGACCAGATACTAGATGGTTTTATTAGTCTTTGGCCCCTACTGTATACCCTCATCAGACCAGCTACTAGATGGTTCCATTAGTCTTTGGCCCCTATACCCAGGTCGAACCAGCTACTAGATGGTTCCGTTAGTCTTTGGCCCCCATACCCAGGTCCAGCTATCCTGAGGGAAACCTCTGCTAAGCTAATGTCATCAAGATAGTGAACAAAGCCCAGTTATCTCCAACAACAACTAATCTAACTAGCTAATTAATGACATGATGATGTCATGAAGTTATTAACGCCTCACTTAAAGTTTTCATGTAGGGTTTAACTCTCCATGAACAAACACAGCCCTGGCTACAGATGTGTTAGCGTTAGCTGTAGCTACTGCAGGGGACTTAGCTTTAAGGCTATCAAATACGTCCACTCTTCATCTTCTTCCTCTGAAGTTGTTGTTAAAAACACATTTGATGACTTATTTTGACGGCTTAGATTAGATTTATTACTCTTTTTTTCAGAAAAAGGTCGTATTAAGTACCAAATTCCAGGTACCTACTGGTATATAAATAATGCCTGGAGCTGGTTCTACTAGAAATGTTTTGACACATTCAAACCTAACTTTATCCTACACAGTGTATTAATGTTCATACATATTATATTTTTAAGAGAAAAAAAACTAACTCTGATAGTCATATCAATACTTTTGACACATATTTGATGGTATCAGTAGATATCAGTGATCTTCATGTTAAGGGGAGACACTGACCTTTGCCAGGCCGGCCTTCACTTTGGCTGTCTTCTGCTTTCTCCTCCCTGCAACACAAACACAGTCAGTCTGATTATATATCACTCAAAAACAACAAACAGCTGCTTCAGGGTGCAAAAAGATCAGAAGTGGGTCCCTTCGGTCGGGTAATGTGAACGTAGTCAAAAAGAGGGATTGAAATCAGCAAATCCACCTGGATTACAAACCTTACAGTCAAACCAAACTCCACTAAAAAATCTGCAAATTTAACAGGACTTTCAGGTACTTCAACATATTTAGAAGTATTTTTAGTTTGATGTGTATTCTTACTTCTTATTTCTGAAAGGTGTTTCATTCAGTCTAACAGTAAAACTCATCACAGACAGCAACAGAATGTGTCAATGCTACTAAAGGTAATGGACATCCATTTTGAGAAACCATTCAATGCACATTTATGATTCTAAGAGGGCTGAAGGAGAAATGATGTAGGATTAGTATCCTATTATTATTTTAAATACACATTTGAGTTTCCACTCAGGTCTCATCACACTCATCAATAGTTTTTACGTTTAAATACAGGGAAAGAATAGCCTTATCATGTTATCTCCTTAACCTGTTGTTTATTGGTTGCTTGAATAAAAGCCGAACTAAGCCGAAGACATTGTGGGCTCGTGTGAAGTCTTACGTAGTCATTAAAAAGTATATTGATTGGTTATTTAATAAGAGGGCATCAAAATGTCTGATGACTAAGTGGAGTTTCACGTGGGAGGCTCGTTAAATTAGCCAAATCGACTTGTAGCGGTTCGGACTAATCCCGTGACAGCCTTAGCTAAACCGGACCGAACCAGAGGGTGAGGACGGGGAGGAAGAGGTCAACACTCACGTTCTCGCAGCCTGTTCTTGAAGTTAGGGTCACTCCGTCTCTTCCTGTCGAAATAGATGCAGTAACCGACGAACAGAGCCCCGCACAGCCCCGCGGCTATCGCGCTCGTCTTTCCGCCCATCATGTCTGCCGGTGCCCGCTCGGCTGGAGGAGAATTTCGTGTTAATGTGTCGTTTTTCCTCCGGTGCTCGGTTTCTGTCAGGCGGATGGCGCAGCGGCTCAGGGCAGGAAGGACCCGTAAGGACCCCGCCGGCTGACAGATTATAGCCGCCTGAAGGATGCCTGACTGAAAAATAAAGAATTAAATAAGTCGTTTATATAAGTGGTTTATAGTTTTTTAATGAAATTTATTTCATGAATGTATTGTTGATTTCTTAAATAATTTCTCAAGTTTACTTATTCCTCACAATAATTATTGATTACCTTGTGGACCTCTAGGGTGTCCTCATAGAGAAAATGTGATGTAGAGCCCCTCAGGATGCAATTTCTTGGAGAAAACATGATAAAGTCCCCCAATCAGGTGTCTTTCCAGGGAAGAAAACATCACAAAGAGCACTCTAGCATGCCCTTCTGGTGGAAAAAACATTATAAAGAGGCCTGTAGGATGCCTGTCTGATGGAGAAAATTAGTTGAAGTGACTTCTAAGGTGCCCTCCCACTGGAGCAAAGATATACAGTGCCATTTGTCATGCCCTGAAAATTAAGATGAAGTGCTCTCTAAGATGTTCATCCAGTGGAGAAATGTGATGCAGTTCCATGTAGGTTGCCTAACATGTAAGAAAATGAATTGACGTCCATGACAGAGGTTCAGTAGTAATAACACCTGAGTCACATAATAATATTATTCTAATCTGAACCAGGGTTTGTACCTTTTTCACTATAAATACATCAAGACTTTATTTGCACTGGTGCCTTTATTATATTTTTGGCCCCTGCCCCTCAGACAGCCTGGGTCCACCACTGCTTCTTCTGTAGCCAGGATTTTAAAATACTTGTCTAATTTTCACATGTAGCCCAACCCCCAATTTAACAACCAATAAAATCTGTAAAATGTCCTCATTGTTCACATTTATATCACTCTGACGATTGAATAACCTTATTTATTTGTTATTTGTAGTTGGGTTCCTCCATTTATTTCATATATTTGAGGTTTGTTAAATGTCAGAACTATAATACATTCAAATCAAATATAATTTATCTGAGATTTAGTGGTTTTCATTATTTTATTCTCATTTATTCTGAGAAAATAAAGACTCATTACAACAAATGTACAAAAACACACCTTAAAGTGTCCTAAAACCTAACTCTGGCCCAAATAATTTAAACCCTTTTAGATAAATAAGATGTATTTATAAATCGATTAATTCATGTATCTCTGACTCATTCAACAAGCATCATGCCCCGTGGCATTATGGGTTGAGGAGGCTGAAGACAGCAGCAGTGACTCCTGTCTGTCAGCAGGGGCAGCTGTTGGTCCATCACTGCATCCACAACACACAGTCTGCGTCATAGAGCTAAAGAAAACACTAGAGCCGACACGCTTTTGGTTTTCGTGGCTATTTCAGCCTCCATCTTACGACTGTAAGATGAGTATGAACATGCTGTCTTGTATACATATGTCACTTGGGTAAGCTAATGTGTTCTGTTCATTTCTACAGTTTCACAGTGAGAATCGGTCTACTTTTAGTGCTACACTACAGATCAGACATGCCCACAGAGTGTGCTCCATATGATATCAAAAATTATTTAAAGATATCTGGAATTCTGAATAAAAAAGAGAATAGTGCCATAAATCCTCCTTCTTATGAACACATCCATGATGAAAACAGGTTAATGATGTACAGTACGTGGAGCTTTCCTCCAGTATCAATAAGCACTAGGCCTTTAATATGGTACATGTATTTTTACTATTACACGTTCTCTTGACCTTGAATAATGGATGTTATTGTTATTATTATTTATTTATTTATTTAATGTATTTATTCAATTGTTTTATGGGGGATGTTGAGATCTTCAAGCCTAAGTAATCTTCTATATATTATTATTCTATTTATTAATTATTATTAATATACTAATAAATGGAGGCGTTGTGCTAGCGTTCCAAGAGTACGAGTCCTTGAATTTTACATGTAGAAGAGTGTCTTAAAGCCCCCATACACCTCGCACGCTACAATGGTGTTGCATTATGATGATGCAGCACGATTGTTTCCTTTGTAAAAGAAATCCCTGCAAGTGTTCTTGTGGTAATGTCTGGACGAAAACAGACGTTCAAAGATATAAATAGTCTTTTTAGGTTCACATACAAGTTTTGTAGTTTCAATGTTGGTGAAGAACTGATGAAATGACTCACTGTGTTTTAGGTCCATTATTACCACAGTGATTCTGCCTGATGACATCTAAACCAAAGGCTCACCTGGATAGAGGATAGAGATCCTTGCATATTGGGTGCTGTCCTTTGGCTCTCATCTGTACTCTTTCTACCAAATGCACAGGTTCTCAAAAGGTAACTAGCTTTTACTAGCTTACATTTCTGAGAGCCTTGTTGCATAGTTACTGCTATGTTGGGGAAAACTCATTACATGAGATAGTGCTAAATTCTCCAAACACAGTTATTTCTCAACCTAAAAGTCTCTTTGTCTTCCATAATTAAAAATTAAAACATGATGTTTGAAAACACAAACAATACAGCTTAAATCTAACGTTTGTCTGGCTTTCTGCAGCACGGTTAGTTAGCTAGCTACAGCTGATTAAATGTACCAGGGACACTAACAGGAAAAATCAATCTACCTCCGTCTAAAATCAAGGGTCATTTTTTCAAAAACCACCAAGAATTTCAAACGATAAATCTATTGCAGATATTGTTACGAACTGCATATGTAGGCCTACCACCTTGAGCTGGGTATCGCCACTAGATACCTTTTAAGGTATTATCTGAAAAAAGCCAGTACCAAGTAGTATTTAAACTTCTCCATCAAATATCTGCATTTGATTCTTTTACCAGGTCAACAAAACAACTATTTGTCTGGTTTTGCTCACAGACAATCAGTATAAATGTTCTTCGATTTGATGCAATGTGTGATTGGCCCACTACAGCTACAGCTACAACCCATATAGTCTGTGGTGAGGTCAGGTCCAGCATGTATAGATATCGAATATATTGAATATAGAATAGATTATGCTTCTCCTACTGGTATCAATTCAAGGGTACTGTAATAAGTACTGGTATAATAATGGTTTTAAATGATACCCGGCCCTAGTGCCACGCAAGAACAAAAAACCTGACAGACCAACATTAACTAAGGAAGATGGGGCTTAGCAAATAGTCAGCTGCTTGACAGAAAAATAAAAAATATGCATGATGCTCTCTTAATGGGACAGATTGAGGACTCACTTTCCGGGCTTGAGGTCTCCATGAAGGATGTCGTAGCTGTGGATGTACTCCAAAGCCGAGACAGTCTGTGCCACATACAGGCGGGCCAAGTCCAGTGGAAGACGATCATAGCGATCAAGTAGGCTTTCACAGTCCCCACCTATGAGGTCAGATGGAGACATAGGAGCAGACAGTGTCAGGTCAGATGTTACGGTTAAGTCTATGAGATTCATCTAAAGACTAAAGAGGAAAGTCAGTTTAAAGTTGATACGCAAAGCCTTAGTGTGTGATGGTTTAAGTTTTAACTGACTGGACCCAAGAGCAAGATACTGACAGAGATGAAGATTTAACGGTTTTAATGAATACTCTTCAAAATAAGCCGGGTGGACCGCCCCCACGGTCGGGTTCAAGCCGTTGAGCGTGTTTGACAGTAGATTCCCCGGGTGAGGGCTCCAACAAAACACTTAGAAGTAAGGATGGGCTCAGAAGATGTGGAGGAATCCCCTGAGTCATGCTGGCGGGAGAAGGCATCTGGCTTTGTATCCTTAGATCCAGGGCGGTAGATGATAGTGAAGTTAAAATGTCCGAAGATGATTTTTATGATCCGTCCAGACGATGAAAGGAGTCTCAGTGCCCTCTAGCCAGTGTCTCCATTCTTCCAATGCGAGTTTAACGGCAAGCAATTCTAGGTTCCTGACATCGTAGTTGCGTTCAGCGGATGAGAGCCTTCGAGAGAGAAAGGCGCAGGGATGCAGCTTGGGTGGTGATCCCGAATACTGGGATAAGACAGCTCCCACTCTAATATCAGATGCATCAACCTCTGTTTGGAGTAGTCTGTCTGGATAAGCACGGGGGCTGATGTAAAGAGTTCCTTGTGCAGGAGAAAGGCACGTTCTGCATCAAGATTCCAAAGGAATGGAATAGATGTGGACATTAACCTGGTAAGGGGAGCTGCAAGTCTGCTGTAGTCTCGAATGAAACAGTGGTAGAAGTTGGCAATACCTAGGAAACACCGCAATTGTTTCCTGTTGGAAGGATGTGGCCACTTTGCAACTGCTCTTATCTTCTCAGGGTCCGCTCTCATCTGGCCTTGTTCAATTATGTAGCCCAAGAAGGGGACAGAATGAACATGAAGTCACATTTTTTGGCTTTTACGAAGAGCTTATTCTCCAGCAGTCATTGGAGGACCAGACAGACATGTTGACAGTGTTCCTGAAGACTCTGGGAGAAGATGAGGATGTCATCAAGATAGACATAGACAAAATGGTTTAAGAAGTCCCTCAGTACGTCATTAACGAGAGCTTGGAAGACTGCTGGAGCGTTGGTTAAGCCGAACGGCATGACCAAATATTCGAAGTGGCCGAGAGGTGTATTGAAGGCCGTCTTCCACTCATCTCCTTCCCAGATGTGAATCAGGTGATAGGCGTTACGAAGATCCAGTTTGCTGAACACAGTAGCGCCTTGGAGGGGTTCAAAAGCAGAGTTAATAAGTGGAAGAGGATACTTGTTCTTGATGGTTATGTTATTGAGCTCTCTATAGTCAATACAGGGATGGAGTGTCTTATCTTTCTTAGCAACAAAGAAAAAGCCTGCTTCCACTGGAGAGGGGGAAGGATGGATGATACCTGCATTTACAGACTCCGTGATATAGTTCTCCATAGCCTCCCTCTCAGGGTGTGACAGATTGTATAATCGGCTGGTTGGCAGGGTGGCCCCTGGGAGGAGGTTAATGGCACAGTCATAAGGACGATATGGTGGAAGGGAGAGAGCTTGTTCCTTAGAGAACACCTCCGTCAAGTCATGATACTCCTGAGGAACAGCAGACAGATCGGGTAAAGAGGGAGAAGGATCAGTTTGAGTATTCACAGATGGGCAGAGAGCAGATTGCAGACAATTGGAATGGCAAAAAGGACTCCAGCTGACAATTTTGTCCATGACTCAATCGATTAGAGGGTTGTGTTTCCGGAGCCAGGAGTGTCCAAGAACTAAGGGGGAATGAAGTGGGGGAAACACAAAAAACTGCAGATTCTCATGATGATTTCCTGATTTCCTGACACTATAAGGCGAATAGGTTCAGTCTGGTGGGTGACAAAAGCTAAGGGCCTCCAATTGAGAGCAGAGACCTTCATAGGTGGATCTAAGGGTGTAGTATATATATATATATATATATATATATATATTGTTTTTTTTCTTTGACCACATGTTGTGTTTTTGATGTGGATTTTAGACACAAATAAAAGTTTCAACTTTTCAGCACGAGGTGAAGGAGTCACATCGTCTATTATAACCATGACGTGTAAACAAAATAATGTCACATGTGAACCTATCATTCTCACAAGTGGAGAAAGTTCAAAGTTCTTCTGGATGTCACTGAACGTGTTTTTCTTCTTTCGTATCGGCTCAGATATGCAGATACGAAAGAAGAAAAACATCGTCGGCCATGTTTTGAAGGTATCTCTCAGCCTGTTCTGGAGTCTGTTTGCTTTGGCAGCGTCCTGCTCTCCACAGATGGCAGCTCTCTGCATGAAGCCTCAGCCGAGGACCGTTAGCATGGCTGAAGCTGCTGGGACAGAGGAGCAGAGCTGTGTGAGCCCACAAAATGGAGTGTGTCAATGAGAACACCAACACCAGCAGGCCAAAAGTAAACTCCATTAAGCTGTGGGTGTGATTGTGTCACACACTGACATGAACCTGAGGTCACCTTCACAAAGTAAAGCTGTTCCTGCTTCTTCTTCTGCTGCTGATTTTGTTGTGTCCAACTGCCACTGTTGTCTAAAAAGTAACTGTTTTGGAAAAAATAATTTGTTCTTAATGTGACCAGAGATTAGCATTGGTTAGTTTAGCATTACATGGTTAAACAGCACCAAAATCATTATTATTATCATAACAAGAACAACAACAATAATAATAATAATAATATTTCCAACTGATTTTTTTTTGAGAAGTTGGCAGGTGGAGGCTGCAATTGTTGGATACAGCAGGAGGGGGATTGTGATCACACAAGGTTATGTGATAGTACAGGTGGTGGCAGGGATGTTCTCGGCAGTGGTCTGTGAGGTCATTAAACACATCACAACATGTGGACAAGAAAAGTCTTCTTTGCCGTGTCCGTAGACATTTGTCACTTCTTGCTTGATATATACTGTAGCTACACTGCCCCCAATGATTTCAGGGGGTAGGCCTACTGCTCCTTCTCGTTCATATCCGTAAGCTTTGAGAAAACATGAACACAGATAATATGATCACATTGTGATGCGTTAACGATGAGTCATAACCAGACTCACAGCTACCTATAGGATGCAGAGAAGAGAGCTCGATGCCCATCCTCTGCCTCCTTTTGCGTGGATTGGTGGATTGTTTTTTTGTGGGACTTTCTAATATAATAAATATTTTATTTGTTGTTCTGCTCATTTACACACATCCAATGAAACTTCATCTGTAGCATGATGTTATTATTCAGTCTGGTTTATCTCTAAAATCTGATGAAAGTAGAGATAAAAAACTATTACAAAATGTCATTTTAGACTTTATTCTCCATTTATCTACTGTTTTATTCTAATATTCCACTGCTTCTGTCAACCTCAGACTTTGGTAAATTCATCCAAGAACCAGAACTTTTGGTGCACATCAGCAAAGGTGAGTTTTCACAAGAGATCTGAAGAATTTTTTAAATTTTAATTCAGAGTTGTTCCCAGACAAATTGAAGCCTTATCCTCAGACAGCTGAGATTGTTTTGTAACTTTATATTTGAACACTTGGGTACTTTGTTGTATGTAAACTCCTAATAAAGGTGAATTTAAGAAGAGATGTAAAAATTGCTCAAAGCTCAGAGGGTAACACTCTGTTTAATCCTCTGTATACGGTAAACATGACTCTTCTGCTGAGTTTTATACTTATTCTTGGGACAAAATATCCCTTAAATTTAATTTGAATTTAAACTACTTTATGTAGCAGGAATACACACAAAACAAAAACAGACTCATCTGATCTATTTTTAGTGAGTTTCTAATGACGTAGCCTTCACAGACTCTGATGTGACGGCAGATTATCCGTCCCAGTCAGAGTGTGTCTGTTTGTTTAAACCATACACTGAGGAATGCAGACTTTGACCTCGTAACCTCCTCCCCAGATTTACCCCCAGAAAAGATTTAGTGAGCATGACGCTCCTGGGAACATGCAGCGGTCTCGGCTCTATGTCAGGAGAGACTTTCCCTCCTGGCCAGTTCAGTTTCAGGTTCTTGTTGTCTAGTTTTTACAGCGTCACTCACTGTTTCTCCTTCTTACCCACAATCCTCTGAGACCTCTCTCTCCGACATAGCTGAGCTGACCTCTTTGACTAATGAGAACCTGCAGCTGTAGCGTGCTAACGTATGAGTGACCTCTGACCTCTGTGCAGCACATGACAGTGATTACAGGAGCTGTGGGAAGCAGAGACGGAGGTTCAGTCTGATGAAACCAGTTCAACCAGGAGAGACTTCAGGGAGAGCAAACAAACATTTTCTGGATGTGATGAGGAGAATGTGATTGAGATCCTGGCAAAACCTGGTTGGGTTTACTGACAGAGTTAACATCTAGAGAGAGATTGAGAGAGTCAGATCCACCAAGTCTGAGGTGATGGTTCTCTGACAGAAAACGGTGGATTGCTCGATCCAGGTTGGGGGTGATCTTGGGGTCTTGTTTACTAGTGACGGCAACATGGACCATAAGATTAGGGTTGGGCACCGTTCACTTTTAAACCAATACTGGCAGAGTAACTGGAATTTGGTAGCTGTACCCAACAGTACCCTTTTTTGCTACTTACAAGAACTTAACTGATGGAATATCAGCACAGTATTGGACAAAATAAAAAACAGAAAGAACTGTCAAAACGATCATTAATAACAACCAGTAGAGGGCAGCAATACGCAATTGTAGCATCTAGTCTGCCTTATCCAAAGAAGAAACAGCGCCATCACTTGTCTGTTATGTTGGCATCGCCACAATGATTGAATACGGTAATAATTCCCTGTAAATACAGTTGAAATACGCAATTCCCACACCATTGGTTTCAGATGTGCATTAGCTGTATAGCTGTTACAGACATGCTAACGTTTGCTGCAGTGTTGGCTGCAGACGTGCTAGCATTAGCTGTATAGCTGCTACAGACATGCAAATGTTTGCTGCATTGTTGGCTGCAGATGTGCTAACATTAGCTGTATAGCTGCTAAAGACATGCAAATGTTTGCTGCAGTGTTGGCTGCATACGTGCTAACATTAGCTGTATAGCTGCTACAGACATGCAAATGTTTGCTGCAGTGTTGGCTGCATACGTGCTAACATTAGCTGTATAGCTGCTACAGACATGCAAATGTTTGCTGCAGTGTTGGCTGCATACGTGCTAACATTAGCTGTATAGCTGCTACAGACATGCTAACGTTTGCTGCAGTGTTGGCTGTAGACGTGCTAACTTTAGCTGTATATCTTCTACAGACATGCTAACGTTTGCTGCAGTGTTGGCTGTAGACGTGCTAACTTTAGCTGTATATCTTCTACAGACATGCTAACGTTTGCTGCAGTGTTGGCTGTAGACGTGCTAACTTTAGCTGTATATCTTCTACAGACATGCTAACATTTGCTGCAGTGTTGGCTGCAGACGTGCTAACATTAGGTGCAGCTGTCACAGGGTAGTTGTCTTTAACGCTATCAAACATGTCCACTCTTCATCTTTTAGATATATTTAGTGTCTGACCAGGTGTTTCCTCAGTTAGAGGTGTTGTCCTGGATGGATTTTGCTTCAGTACAGATGTTACAGTGACTGTTGTTGAGTTATGGAAATTGAAACCACACTTACAGGAGTGACAGAGTCTCTCTCTATACCCTCTCACTCAGATGTGCTCTCAGGTATCGAAATTCATTTTAGGATACTATGTCATCATTTTGAGATTCTAAGTCATTATTTTAATATACTATGTCATCATTTTGAGATATTAAGTCATTGTTTTAATATACTATGTCATCATTTTGAGATTCTAAGTAATTGTTTTAAGATACTCAGTCAATTATTTTAAGATACTTTCATTTTTTAGAGACTAAGCCATATTTTAAGATACTATGTCATTATTTTAAGATACTATGTCCTTATTTTGAGATACTAAGTCATTATTTTAAGATACGATGCCATTGTAACAGGGGGACACAAACTTCATAAAATGATGTTTTTCAGAGGTTGGGGGCGATGTGTCCCCTCGTCTCTCCCAGTATGTGGCCATGATGCTAAAAACATAATCATACTGTATATGTAATGGAAACGCATAATTATAAAAACCCTGTAATTTCTATTCACTAGCCCTAATCTACTGACACAAACAATCATGTGATTCACTGAATAGACTTTTTAAGTACCCACAACCAAAACATGTTAAATCATTAACCATCATTTAGTCATAACATAGAAATAACAGTCATTGGTGCATTTCAGAGTAAACCATGATGTTGGTGAGATTTTTCTCTGCGTGATTGAAAAGACCTGATCAAGGTGATAATTTACCGGGTCTAATTAATGTCCTACTGAAACAACTGATGATGTCACAATTCCTGAAAGAACTTATGTGAACGGGCAGTTGTGATGCTATGGTCTGAACTCTGCAGACATGTGTAGCACAGATGTTACAGATGTTATGACTGATTGCAAAGTGGACGGAGATCACATTTAGTGTCAAGTCCAGATTTAACTTGTACACAGCTTGTGGTCGTTGGCGTTTGTACCGTCGCTTCGGAGACAGCTATCCTGTCGTATAGATCCAGGAAGTGGATCGTTTGGTGGTGATGTCATGATGTGGGGGGGCCACTGCTAATGGATGACGGTCAGAATTCCACATTCACGGTACACTGACAGCTATCTGTTATCGAGATATGGTCCTAGGTCCATGCGTCATTCCCAGGATACAGCAATCAGGCATCACCTTCATGCCTGACAAAGCCAGACCACATGTGGCTCATGTGTCAGGAGTAGCCTACCTGGACCAGAACAATGTCGCTGTCCTTCCTTGGCCAGCATATTCACCAGATCTCAACCCAGTAGAGCATCTGTGGTACATTCAGGATCACCAGGTGAGAGAGAGAAATCCTGCTCCAGCAACACATGAACAACTTGTCACAAAAATGATTTTTCTGTTTGGCTAAAGGGTGAATAAAGATGTGTGAACCATAATTTGCCTTTTATATTTAATATTAACAGGATGGCATGACATAAAAAAAAATTCGTTTCGACTGTTGGTCAGTATAAATGGAGCGTACAGCGTTAGTTCAGGCAGGCCACGGAAGTCAAGCCCAGCTGTCATAATCTGCTACATCAGCTGACAGGAGCTAATCTCTAAACTGATTCCCTTCTACGCATCCAATTGGCAAATTTCATACAGGGAGCGTTATTTAAGCTGCACTAGCCTGCCTACCTTTGCTGCTTCTTCTGCATGCTGCTTTGCAACCCACCTCCACCCAAACTCCTCCTTTTCATGTTATGTCTGATGTTATCATATATTTGGCTATTATTGATGATTGTTTTCTTCTGAATGGGGGTCTCTCCAGGCTGCTCTCCCTGCTTATAGCCTTTGGCTCATGGAAGGGCAGGAAGGTATTATAATAACCAAAGTAGTCTGATCGAAACTGTCATAAACTTGCAATTATAAATCTAATGTTAATAAATCTTATTTTTGACTAAAGTGGTCCTGACTGAAATATGATTCATGTGACTTTAATTTACTCTCATTGGCCCCTGATTGGTTGGTTACACTCAAATTAAACAAACATTTTTGCAGACTGCTAATGCTGACAAGACGTCTACACACACACACACACACACACACACACACACACACACACACACACACACACACACACACACACACACACACACACACACACACACACACACACACACACACACACCAGTGTTTAGTAACATGCACCTCCAGTCAAGGCGTCTGAGTAAGATTACATGGGATTATTTGAGATTTACAGTACAAAGTATTCAAACTCAGCTGACCCTTCTGTAAAACACACAGACACACACACACACAGTCATTTTGAGCTACCTGCGCACTAGAAAAAGTTCACTTTGATTGAAAACTATGTTAAATACATTTTTAAACTTTCTAATTATTTCTGAAGCAGCTTCAGGAAGCCTGGATGCTCGTTTGTAGGAAATAGCAGTTGCACACATTCACCCAGTACAACCAGTTGTTGCTGGCCACTGGAGTCTTGCTCAAGGGCAACAGTTCTGTCATTTTCTTTGGTTTAGAGTTACATACATTCATGTCTTTTTCATTTGATGAAACCCAGCAGAGGTCAAGAGGACAGGAAGCTAACAGACTGTTCACAGAGATGTGTCTGCATGCTGGGTTTTATTGTCATAGGGCTGTCCATCATTCTACTGGTAATACTAACACTGAACTATTCAGGCTAAAAGTCAAGAGATGTGGGAACATGGAGAGAAACACGAGCAGTCACAATTTAACATGTTGAGATTTGATGCAGTGTATTAACACCTTCAGTTAACTCACCCAAACTGGACTGACACAGTAAAAGTACTCATATCACACTGTAATAATACTCCAATACTAGTAAAAGCCCTGCATTGAAAATATTATTATTTATCAGGAAAATGTACTAATAGAGCTCTGTCTTCTGTCTCACTACCAGTGTCTGACCAAAGCAGTTGTCATTTCATGTTGTCGTTGGATCGCCTCTGACATCATCAGTGTCCACATGTATGCATTCATCCATCTTCCATGGGACACTGTTACATTATTTTGTAATAATTTGCCATTATTTTGAGATACTATGTCATTTTGTGAGATATGTCTTTGTGAAGATATTATGTCATAATTTTGACATACTGTCATTATTTTGACATATGATGTCATTATTTTGCAATGTCATGTCATTTTTTCAAGATACTTTGTCATTATTGTTAGATTCTGTCATTATTTTGAAATACCACCTGTATGTCATTATTTTGAGATATGTCATTATTTTGACATACTATGTCATACTGTAGGTCTCACTCTGTAAACATGTATTGTTTGGGGCATAACTCAGAAACTGTTCAGTATTTTTACATGAAACTTGGCCAACACATCATCCATATGCTGGAGTGGTGCCTTCAGCTATTCTACATCTTCTGAACAAAAGAGTGAGGTTAGTTTTTGAAGCACATCTTTTAAACTGTCTATTCTGTCCAGGAATGAAGCCAAATGTATCTTTTCTTTTTTCATTATTATTATTATTATTACTATTATCATTATTATTGTTATCATTGTCATTATTATTGTTATTATTATTATTATTATCATTATTATTATTATCATTATTATTATCATTGTTATCATTATTATTATTATAATTATTTCTAAGTGACTGCTAAACTGAAAGAGATTGTATTCATTCTTGGATGGATTTGGGGGGATATATCCTGATGGTTCTTGTTTATCTTTGTTTGGACCAACTGAACCAAACTAAAGGTGTGAAACTGATTTTGATTGTCATTGTGACGCCTCCATCGTCCTGGAAGATGTCCCCTGACAGATGTTTGCTGTCTCTACACACCGAGAGGCCGTTCATCTCAGTGACTGAATGAGTGCTATGACTAGAAATAGAGGCCAGAGGAACCTTTACATGTTTGTTCACCAGCCGGCTCTCGAGGGATTCCTGTCTATAAAGGTTACGGCGAGGGAAGGCTCTTAGTACCGACGCTCTCCTCGTTCTCTTCCAGCAACAGCTGAAGACGTAAGCCAGATAATCTTGGGTGATGACACCACCTGAATGATAAACCCCTCGACCCCCCCTCTGCTGGTGTCTTAGGAAATGATGAGGTTTGATGGTGACGCTGAAACGAACCATGGATTAAACCAACAAACGGCTCCATCAGCTGTTATCTGCTGTCCCTCAGACATTTTAATGTATCACTTTCCAAGTTCTGAATGACTTATTTCATGATGAAGATAAAGCTTCTTCTTCAAATCCTCTCCTTCATGCTGTAATCTGTTTGTTGCCAGAGTTAGACACCTTTCATGACACCGTGACACAGTGACCTCTGACCCTTTGAGATCCACCAGACGGTACCTGCAGCCTCACAAATGAGCTTTACTCCTCAGTGATAAGCCCTCTGATCGTCAGACCTGATCGGCTCTCGTGTCAGTCCAGGAAGCAAACAGCTGAGATTCCAGCACTGACCTCAGCCTGGCCTCTGAATCCACAACCGGTGTGTGTTCTTATTAAATCCACAAGGGAGGCTATGTGTTCCCCCGCGTGTGTTTGCTGGTTTGCGCAGCATTACGCTAAAACTACATGATTTGGAAACTTGGTGGAAGGATGAGGTTTGAGTCAGGAAAGAGTCTATCAAATTTTAATGTGTGTAAAAGAATTTGTACCCTTGTGTTTTTCTGTTTGTGAAAATTGGTGAGAGAATATTTCCTTTCCTGACATTTGACGGCTGCCTCTAGAGGTACAAAGTGGTATTATAATACAGGACAGGCTGGCGCTGGCTGGTTAGCTGCTAAGTCAAGTAGATATCTCTGCAACACAACACATAGACATCTTTTATTTAGCATTGACACTGTTTTTTCTTCACATTCTGGTGATAATGCCTGTTCCTCAGTGTCCATTTGATTGTCAGCAGAACTATGCAAAAACTACTTGACAGATTTCCATGAAACTCTGTGGCAGTATGGAACATGAGTCAGAAAGAATCCACTAAATTTTGGTGTGGATGCAGGATTTTTCCCCCACTTCCTTTATTGGAGATATCCTGACATCTGACACAAAAACTACTTGATCAGATTTCCACTAAACTCTGAGGAGGGATGGAGCATGGGTCAGGTGATGTATGTAGCTTTGTTCAGCCTCGGTGGAGGTTTGAGCTCTAAGGAGTGTGATTCTAGTTTAAGTCTTGTTTTTTAGTCCACAACAACAAAAAATGACTAAATATTTTGTCAGTAAAATTTCAGTCTGGTTCCATTGTTCAACAACCAATTGGATGGAATTTAATGAAATTTGTTTCAAATATTCATAATGTATTAAACTGAATATGGTGATCCTCTCATTTGTCCTCTAGCACCACAATGATGTTGACAGTTTAGTTTTTTATTTAAAAAAAAGTTTGTTTTTTTCCAGACACCCTTTCAGGTTAAGTGTAAGAACATTGGTGATACAGCTCGTCACCATTGTCGCCCTGACTACACACCTGTTCACAGTGGAACTGTTGCTCCTTCGTTGCTCCTCACTGTTCAGTGTAAAAGGTACGAAGGTGTGATGGGGGCCTTCCGAGCCGGCAGCAGGGGTAACAACCACGCCGAATCGACCTCTGTATAAAGGAGCAAGCTGAGGACATGGTAGGACAGGATGGGGTGTGACGTTTTGATTACTTGTCATATGTTCGACCCACAGGGGGCAGATTTCGAAAGCAGCTAGCAGCAGTTAGCGGCTAATTCAAAGAAGAGGAAAATGTCATCAGATTGGAGAGACAGCTTATCCTCCGATCAGAGGACAACATCAAGCCATGTAACAGGGACACTAAATGATTGTTGTCATGTGATTCCATTGTTTACAAAGTACTACTGGATGCCCATGTAAAACGTCACACTAGATGTTACTGTATTACACCCCCCCCCCTTTTTTTTTTGCTTGCTGAATTCGGGCGTGCTATTTAAAATCAGACACTGGAGCAGCGATGCTGTTGGTTTGTTTCTAAATACAAAGAAGGCGCTATGTTGTGGCACTATTGTGCGATTTCTGTGTTAAAAGAGCTAACGTGTGCATGTTAGCATTTTGATATTAGCATTTAGCTCCAAGACTAATGGTGCATTCACTTTATCCTCGGATGTACAGATAAAAGTGAACTAGGATGTGAACTTTATACTATTTTTTAATTTTCAGTTGACTTAAAATACACTTATGTGTTAAGTTAAAGTATTTTTTCTCATAAAATTCTCGACTTAAGATTTGTGCTTGTAACTAATCTAAGACGTGGAGCCAGTTGATAAAATAAATGTAAGTTAATACTTAGTTTTTTGAGTGTGGTTCCACTTCTTTGTTCAGACGCCGGCAGCAGATAGAGCCCTCAGTCTGCTATGAACTGATGATGCTAACTAACATAACTGGCAGACACAGATACAGGCAAATAAATAAATATTTGAAGATGAGATCATTAAATAGAAGGAGGTTACAGTGTATGATTCAGACTGCGGCTGCAGGTCACTTAACAAAAATTAGCATTAAGATTATAGATTCTTTGCTTTACCTTCTTGGCCTTGGCTGGACCTAAAACAAGATGGTCCTTCCTGATGAGGCAGGGCGAACTGGTGATGTGATACCTTGTGAATGGAGTGATTGCGTTTTTTTTTTAGGTGGTTGAAGGGAACAGATGCCATCCTCCAGAGGATGAGGAGTCCGGGATGCGAGCCAGCAGCAGCGGCTAACAGAGAACCAACCATTTGTTTCTCATTTTGGCCTCACGGAGACGCTTCAATGACCGCGACTCTCTTTTCTCCGATTACACAGCTCCGTCCTGTTTTTGTTGCGAGCCAGAGAGACGAATGTTTGGGAGCTCACATACACACCAAACCCAGGAGTTAAGGGGGGTAGAGAGATTTGGATGATTTGGGAGGTCTGTCAGTTTGACTGAAAGCTTACGGTTTACAGCTGAAATCATTCCAGCCCATCTCAGACCTGCCAAGTGTAACCGTTGGACTCCATTTATTAAAGAATAAAGGGACAAAGGAAGAATCTGATTTCAGCATCGACTGTTAGCTCTGGTTTCTGGCAGGATGCAGGATTTCTCCTTTATCGCTGGCCAATCTCCAGTCTTTGGTTACAGCTCATCTAAATGTGAATGGGTGCTGATCCCAGGCAGCTGCTGGACAGCAGGTTAGTCAGGACTAAAGTTTTTAGAAGGATGAACCAGCCGTCTGATGACAAACCTTCTCTACCTGTAGGAAGGTTCAGGCAGCTCAACTTGGCCCTTCCATGTATTATTATATTCTCTTCCTGTTTGGACTGAGGTTAAAATGTCTTCAGATAAACCAGACCGGGTCAAACTTTTTTCAATAAAGTCAATATTCAGTATTGGGCATTGATATTTCTGGGTGAATCTTCAGGCTTCAGACCCCATAAAGAAACCATTGTTTCAACTCCTGGTTTCCAACTCTGGGCCTGTAGACCCTCCTCTTCCTCACACTAACTCTCACCAGATCATACGTGACTCACAGCGACCAAAAGGACACTGAGAAGAGAGCTGGATATGCTCGTCATCCGACTCCATATATTTGATTTGATAAAAAGTCTTTTGTTCTGAAGCTTCATCTGTCCTATGTCATCATTCAGTCCAGTTCATCTCTAACATCCGGTGAAAGTAGAGACATAAAACACTTTGACTCAAATATTACTAAATGCCATTTTAGACATTTAATCTACATTTATCTACTATTTTATTAAATGTTCCACTGCTTCTGTCCACCTCAGACCTTGGTTATTACAATTACAATTAAGAGTAAAGGTGTGTTTTCACAGGACATTTGAAGTATTTCAAAAATCTAAAATCAGGTATTGTGTCAAAAGATTTTTTTTTACAGCAAGCTGAGGTTGGGCATTTTGATACAAAACATTTGGCAATTATGTTTTATATACAAGCACCTTAAAAAGGTAAATTCAAGAAGAGATGGTTTAAAAAGACTTGAATCACACCATATGAGCTGTATGGAGTCATTTTCTGTTCGTCTCTGTCTTCTTCAGGGGTTCAGGAGAATGCTATAATGCTATTTACTGTGAAACTCCAGAAAACATCGTAGACTGTGTGCTGGTCTGTTAAAGGGATTTGAACTGACGGCCATGACCGTCCTATCCAATCCTACAAAATGTAAGCAGACAATGGAGAAATACTCATATTTCTGTCGTCATTCTTGTCTTCACTTTCAACCTGTTGCACTTTTGAACACTTCAGTCCTCGCTCTGTTTATTCATCAGGCTTGAACGACTGCCAACTCCGCTGCACATCTGACTTCAATCCTCAGGATCTTATGGACAGAGCCAGCGTTGGGTTCATAGTGGTGTCTTCCAAGGAAAGAACACCATCTGCTCCCGTCCCAGAGAAACATGAGGCTCAAATGTAAACCACAGGCCTCCCCACTGGAGGAGGACAGAGGGTGTGCTCCCTCCCGCCTCATCCTCAGCTATTTTTAACCCACAGTCTCTGATCCATTATGTATTCTCCAGGTGCAACCTCTCTTTTTACTCTCATCTACCGACCAACAGACAGAATGAAATTATGGTGGTGATTGTATTAAAGGCTCTCCTGGTCAAGCCTGGATGACACAGCAGAGAGGAGGAAGAGAGAGGGATGAGGAGGGTAAAGAGACACAATATGAATGAGAGAGGAAGGGCCGTTTTGACTAGAGAGGAGATGCTGCCTACAATGTGTTAGAAATCTAAATGCTCAGGAGACATGATGTCGTTTTATTACGAGATTACATCACACATATTGAGACAGTCTCCCCAATACACATCAGCTGTTTGGGATTCTTTCAGGTTAGAAAACTTTGGGCTCAATCACGTACACTCTGCTGGTTACACACTAGTGACATCATCACATTTTCATGCACCATGGACATTTGACGTCAACCTCTAGCGGTGCCTCAGGATTCATCAGGAGCATGGCTGCTTTACTCCAAACTGTTTCACTATACAGTATGAACCTGGACTATTTCACTGTATGAACCTGGACTGTTTCACTGTATGAGCCTGGACTGTTTCACTGTATGAACCTGGACTGTTTCACTGTATGAACCTGGACTGTTTCACTGTATGAACCTGGACTGTTTCACTGTATGAACCTGGACTGTGTGTGGGACCTTTAGGATGAGTAGAAGAACACAGAACATTCATTAACATTAGATCCTGTTGGCGTGTTGGAGATTTAAGTCATTAATGAAGTTAAGCTGCTGTGCATCATGGGTAAATGTTACAGACGGTGGAGACACACTTATGGTTTCTGCTGCTGGGGGATCTCTGCAGGTGATGTCAGCAACCTTCCTCCTCCTCCTCCTCCTCCTCAGTGAAATATGGCTGACTTTGCTCATACTGTATGTAGTCAGATGGAGTTGTTGATGGGACTGAGGATTGGGAGATGGTGGAGGTAGAGGGGTCCACCAGCCCAGGACCACAAACCTGTCCCTCAATGAAGACCAGTGGCACTGTTTAAATAGCAATGTCCCAGGTGAGACACACCTGGCTTTCAAAGGAAATGGGAGATGACACTCTTACTTTGTGCCCAGATGATGCACCGTTTAACCAGCAAAAGGGAGTTGAACACGCCCTACAATAACTTGTGCCATGGGCAATAAACCATGAGCTATAGACTGTTTTGCAGACTCACTTTGTTTCACATAGACAATGGACAAATGATTAGGAAACATGTGATGTTCTAACACCTAATGTAACGCCTCTACAGTAATAATTGACCACAGGTTGTTCAATGTTCAGGCTGAACGTTTCTGTTGACGTTGTCTTCACTCCATCTAACTAATGAAGCTCCTGTCAATGAGCCTGAACCAAACAGAGCTCTTATGTAACACAGCTGACCACCTCATCTGTCTGACAGAAGATACCCCACACACCTCCAGCTGCAGCTCTCCACCAATGACAGCGTGGGTGTCTTTTCCATGACGACGGGTTACAGAGCAGACTCTCCTCATCTGTTGCCTCCGGACACAGAAAAGCCCACAGAGCTGCTGTCTGCAGGGAGGAGACTCACACGATGATGTCTGTCTGTTGCACACGGACAGAAAAACACGACGAGGTTGACTGATGACTGAAGCCGACATGCAGGAAATCAGAGTCACCCAGAAAAGATGCAGCACATTCATGAAATGTATTCTTATGTGGCACACCCAAAGCTGGTGACAACATTGGTCTTTATTTTAATTAAACTTCGGGTAGGAACTGTTGACACAGTTGCCCAGGTCGTCTTCTGGAACGGGGACAGACTTCCGCTTCCACCTCAGATGAGAAGCTGTGTGTCATCATTGCTCTTACCTTTACCTGTATTTTTCAGGTAAGTATGTTACAAAACTACCAAACATTTACACCCTGTGGTCTATGAGCTTTTTTTTTCGATGCTAGGTTGAAAACGGTTGTAATGTTTCTTTGAGATTTATGTGCAACAGTGGAGATAGAAAACCTTATAGCTATCCAGGCGGCTAACTTAAGTGCCACAGACAGCTGGGCGTTGTGTCGCGGGCAACAGAAACATGGAAGTACTGCAGCTGCAGTCTTGTTATTAAGTGCGTCACTGCTGTATCAGTGATGCCTCCTCACAGGAAAGATGCTAGATTGACTCATCTTAACGTTTAGATAGTTTTAGGCTCATGCACACTGTGCTTTAATGGGATGGTTATGTTACAAAGCACTGAATCATAACTAAGTTAGAGATTTACAGTAATGTTGAGATAAAGTGGCTGCTACTTTGCACATAGAGTTACTGATGAGATTATGTAAGACTGTTATGCTGCTAAGTATGGTTAAATATACTGAAACTTAATGTTTATCTGTTGTGCATTTAATTCTTATGGTTTAAATGAATTTGTCCAGTGGTTAGCCAGGCAGCTTAATATACTGACCAACAGTAGAAACACTTTTTCTTTAATGTCAAGTCATCCTGTTCATATTAAATATCAAAGACAAATTATGGTTCACATCTTTATTCACCCTTTAGCCACACAGAAAAATCATTTTTGTGCAGATTAGTAGTTTTTGTGTTTACAAGTCAGAAAGTGTGGATGGTGAGACAGAGAACAACAATAGTCACTACCGTGCGTTTCTACCTCCAGCATTTATCACTACTTTACACCTCCTGAATGGATCAGATGTTATTCTGGACTTGTAGGATGACATGCCATTCTTCCTGCAGAGCTGTGACAAGTTGTTCATGTGTTGCTGGAGCAGGATCTCTCTCTCTCACCTGGTGATCCTGATCGTCCCATAGAGGACATTGTCATGCATGAAGGTGGTGCCTGATTGCTTTATCCTGGGAATGACGTGTGGACCTAGAACCGTATTTCGGAGACGGATGGCCGCGAATGTGGACAAGTTCTGACCGTCATCCATTAGCAGTGGTCCCCCCACTTCATGACACCACCACCAAATGATCCACTTCCTGGATGTATCCTGCAGGATAGCGTTCCCCACGGCGATGGTACAAACGCCAACAAGTTAAGTCTGGACTTGTCACTAAATGTGATCTCCGTCCACTTTGCAATCAGTCATAACATCTGTAACATCTGTGCTACACATGTCTGCAGAGTTCAGACCATAGTATTCCAACTGCCCGTTCACGTAAGTTCTTTCAGGAATCATGACATCATCAGTTGTTTCAGTAGGACATTAATTAGACCTGGTAAATTATCACCTTGACCAGGTCTTTTCAATCATGCAGGAAAAAATCTCACCAACATCATGGTTTACTCTGAAATGCACCAATGACTGTTATTTCTATGCTATGACTAAATGATGGTTATTCATGATTTAAAATGTTTTGGTTGTGGGTACTTAAAAAAGTCTATTCAGTGAATCACATGATTGTTTTTTCTTCAGTAGATTAGAGCTAGTGAATAGAAATTACAGGGTTCTTAAAATTATGTGTTTCCACTGTTGCTTGGTATATAAATAGCCTTAAATACAGTGAATTATTCCTGTGATTTGCACTATCTAGCCATAGTGACCTTAAATAACTTATGCAAAAGTGACAATGTGAAAATATGACAATGTGAAAATATGACTATCTGTGAGTAAGTGACAACATGAATGCCTTTTGTGATTGATGGAGATTTAAATGTGATGGACATTTATACACATTAGAACTGAAAAAAAGAAAAAGGATTAAATCACACAGATGCTTTTTTTTGTGTTTATCTGAAGTGATTAAAAAGACGTGCAAAGATCAACTGAGAAGCTGCATGTCATCACTGCCCTTACCTTTGCCTGTATTTCTCAGGATTTGATCTTTATTACTACAACTCTGGGGACCCAAAAGATTTTGATACCAAATCATTTCAAACTAAATCAGTTCAAACCAACAAATCAGTTCAAACCATCTCATAATTACATGAAAAGATCTCCAAATTATGAAAAAACTGAAAAACTGCTAAACTCAATAATTCACCCTCTAACATGTTATGAACCCCCTGAAAACCATCTCTTCTTGTACTCCTACCTACCCCCACCCCGCCCACCTCCATCCACTAACACTGAGTCTGATTGTTCAGTCGTCTCTCTGTGAGACAAACGGCACACCTGAGAGGCATCATTCAGCGGCGGACTGTTGTTTAGGTGAACATGTCGCTGCAGCGTCACTGATGGATTGCCGAACCAGGCTGTGGGTTTTCTGGTGGTACAGACCATGTGGTGTTTGGCTGAGGGCAGTGGGGTCAACAGGGACGCTAAATAAAGCAGCCTGTGAACTCCTCTGACCTCGGCACAGAGGAGGAGGTGAAGCTCACATGTCGAAGTCACGGAAAAAGGAGGTGAAACGTTCTTAAGGATGAGTGTTTAATGGACGGGTTTAGGGTGAAATAATGAACTTTATTTATTTTTATAATTATAAAATAAAAGCTCTTTTATCGTCTCAGCGCTGCTGACACTTATAACAGCACAGCTTCACACTTTGTCTCCATGTGAGAGTGAAAATTAGAGCGTGACAGTGATCGGCTGTGGTGAAAACACACCATCACACTGAACTGTGACGTAACAAAGCTCTTATTGGTCGTCTCTTATTAGCAAAGAGCAAAACGTTTTTTGTGCCATTATTTTCCAGTGATTTCAGTTGAGACATTCACTGGGGGAGGCTGCACAGCCATTGGCCAATCAGAGCTGAGTTCGGCCGATACTGATGGTTTGTAAAACATCATTGGACTCCAATATGTAGCCAGGTATGCTAATGCCAACAACTTACACTTACACTTGTGCTGTTGATGTTGGAAAGACGATTTAAAGAGACAGCACCTTCGTTTCTGACTCAGCTCCACGGGCACAGATTCAACAGGTGGACAAATCCAAACAAGCTAAGCTATGATTGGTTCTCTGGATAAATACAATTATGGAGCTTTTTTCTTTGCCGCGCCACCTCTAGATGTTTTGGCCTCCCTGTTCTCCTGGACAGCCAGACTGGAGACAATGAAATAAATGAAAAATGTTCGTTGACGTCCTTTTTTTCCCTGATGATGATGTCATAAACCACTAACTCTGACTAAATTCAGGTGAAATTTTGTTGATGAAAAAAAGACTAAAATGTAGTTTAAAAAAATAAAAACTTTATTTTCATCCACAAAGAAGAGGAAACAAAATATTACAGACTTTTTTTTTCTAAACTACAATCCAAATATTTGGAGAATTGATGGCCTGTGCAGCAGTTTGGTTTCCTGTGCTGCGCCGGCTGAGATGGGGTCGGGTTCAGCATTGGTCTCACTGCTCCATCGGGGAGGTGGAGCCTGAGCACGTGTGATAGGACCCTAAAGATGGTGAAACTCTGGTGGAGGCCTGCAGCGGTCCTGAAGTCCAAATCGCTGGTCTGACCAGGGTATGAGGGCCAAAGACTAATGGAACCATCTAGTAACTGGTCTGACCTGGGTATAGGGGCCAAAGACTAATGGAACCATCTAGTATCTGGTTCCCTCTGAAGGTTCCTCAGGATATCTGGAGCTCAGAGTCTCACAGTTTTTTCTGGTAAACCAATGATTAGAGGTTTTGGGGCTGAAACCATCTCAACCTGTTGTCAGACTTTAAATATGTAAGAAGCTCGGCTCACTGGCTTGGAGGTGGGCGTGGTTCAAAATAAATCAGCCAATCAGAACATGTTCCATGTCTGGATGTATTCCTTAAAGTGACATCATCAGACCAGACACTTCGTGCAAAGCTGCATTCTGAATCATTCAGCCTGTTTTTATCAGATCATGATCAGATAAATCTGATGTGAAATCAGTGAAATCAGAGGAAAATGATACAAATATTGGTTTGGTCTGAAATGTTAATAATAACCTGATGTCTTAGAAAAGACTCAAATGTCAACACTTTTATTAAACTAGACTAAAACACTGATGGTTTTCTTTGATACAATAAAACTAAAATGTTTAGACTTTTAGTGCCTAAAACTGGACTAAAAACAGGATCATGTGACTAAATATGATAAAACTAATGAGGACATTTGACTAAATTAAGACTACATTGAAACATAGATGACTAAACTATTTTAAAGTGGCATGTTTGTACATATTTCAGTGGTAAAACAGAACCCATCTGATGAACACATGCATGCTGTGAATCAGTCATCGCTGCAGGGAAACGTGGGTGGTTCAGAAAATGACTGTGATTTTTAAAAGCTGCTATAATCACATACATCAAACAGAGAATAGAGTTAATGTGTATGCACATTACTGTCAACACACAGCGGCGACATATCAAAGACCAACGGCCATTTTTCAGCGGCTGTAAACAAACACAAGCATGAACAAACGGATCCCAGATGTCTGCGGGAGAAGCTCATCAGCGCCAACTGTCACCAAACATGAAGAATGAACGCTCAGCGAGGTTTACACATCACCACCGCCATCGTTCTCCCAACGTCACTCATTACTTTAAAGGGTCAGCTCACCAAAAATAGAAAAATAACAATTAGTGTTTAATAGCTGAGGGTTACTGAGCTGCACCAAACTTTAATGGTTGTTTGGTTCATGCCTCATCCTTTCTGTAGAAATCCATCCAGTAGTTTATGTGTAATGATTCTGACAACAAACAAACAAGTATGAAACCCGTATCTGTGATAAATCCCACTCAGAGAATGAGCCTAAATGCAACTTGTAACCATGGAAACGGATGAAATACAAATGATAAAAGTTCCTATAAAGGCACCAAGTCACATTATGATTGATGTGTGTATTAAGTTTTGTGATAAAATATGAATAGTTTTTGAGTTATGGTCCAGAAATGAAACACGGCGGATGGATGGACCAAACCCATTCCTATACGCTCCTCTGTTCGGTGTGGGATAATAAACATGAAAAGCATCCCCTCATTGGGGGAGGTAAATAAACAAATGATGTTGAACACAGTGAGATAAGAAGCCAATATTTTAAATGACCAATCAGGCTTCATGTTGTCCAAAGAGCAGATTAAACCAATAAATGACTGGTTTAAGGACGGCCTCCTCTAACGGAGGCATCCTCTCATTATCGGCTCCACTCAGCAGGACAGAATGGCCTTTTCTCCTCTATTTATATTGATGTCTGTGAAGAATGTTATTCTCTCCTGCTCCAGCTGTGTCTTTTCTTCTCTTTGAGGAGATTAATTCTCAGAACGGAGGAGCTTTTGACTCCGTTTCATCTTTTCTTTTTGTCTGTCGCAACACATCAGCCACGCTGAGAATTCATTTCCACATTTTCTGAGGTTTAGGCTCAAGATTTCACCACAAAAACCATCCAACTGTCTGCAGCAGCTTTAGCATTTAGAGGCAGTACGTTTAACCAATTTGGCCAGAAACACTTTCGCCTTTTGTTTGTGGAGGTTCAGCTGTGAGTCTGCCTTTTGAAGGGGAAGCTGATAAGTATGGGAAACTGAAATTATCTGTGGAAGGTGTGTCCGGCAGCTTAGTGTGGCACTGCATGCTGATGTGTATCAGGGATCGGATCACATGTCCTCCAGGGCAAACCTCTATCTCACAAATCATAAAAAAATAAGAGCACATACATAGAAACACTGGGTGGAGCCTAAATCTACCTGAACAGGTCAAAACACACGAGTACCACGCCCCATATACTCAGCACCATGCTGTAATCCAGCCCGGATACATGAGATGCCAGAGAGGAAGCAAACACTGGAGGTCACCTGATCCTGAGGTGCCTGTGGCTGTGGTGACTCCTACATCAGCTCGCCACTTCAGCTCCTCAGCGACTCCTCTGATGTAACAGAAACACCTGATGAATGAGTCAGGAGCTGCTGAGCTGCTCTGTTTCCAGCTGTACATGTTTAGTCTGGGATGAGATGGAGGTCCGTCTGCTTCCCAGAAAACAACATGATTTTGACACAGCTGTTGGAGCATCTTCATCATCAGTAACGGGACGTCTGGCTGAGTGAATAACAAATATGAGAGCCAGGTTTAGTGAAAGCCTTTAGTGAAGTGATTCAAGTAAACTCAAATGATGCGTGGTGACATCAGCGCAGTAAAACAATGGCGGAAAATATAGATACTTAATCCCACAGGGGGAAATTCTTTCTCTGCATTTGACCCATCCCTGAGGAGCAGTGGGCTGCCTTTACGGCTCCCGGGGAGCATATTGGGCTCAATATTTTGCTCAAGGATACTTCAACTTGTACTGTAGACTTGGAGCGGCTGGGGATCGAACCACCGACCTTTCGTTCCGTGAACGACCGCTTTACCTCCTGAGACACAAGTGAATTCACCTGTAGATCCCACAGAGGCACAGCTCTCAGGATGGTGGTTTGTAGACTGGGTTTCCATCTTTGGGTGAACTTTTGTTTTGCTAGCTGCAACCTAAACTAGGTGCAGATCTATAGGATGGGCGGGGTTAGCTAGTTGCCCCAATTGTGTTATATCAGATGCATTTATGTATATACCCTAGAATTAAATCATCAAGTCGAGTCTAAAGTCATCAAATTTGTCATTCAACTTGAGTCCACACCTCTGTTAACTAGCAAATGCTAGCATGCAAACATTTGCTACTTATCAGTAAACACAAAGTCCAGCTAAGGCTGGTATGACTGGGTTAGTTCTGCAGGTATTTAATAATAAAAACAATCAAATGTTGACCTTGTGATGGCGCTCTCTCAGTTAGACATTGTCAACATTTATCATGAGTCGCTATCAGCTGCAACAATATAAATCAGTGGGTATCATAGGCCTTATTAAAAGCGGATACGGATATGGACAGAGCCTCTGGAACTCTGTGTTCATTCTGTCTATTTTTGTGCCCGTTTCCTGAAAGCTTACAGATACAGATGAAAGGGAGCAGTACCCCAGGAAACCATTGGGGGCAGTGTAGCACAATTCAAACAAGACAACAAATGTCCGCGGACATGAAGAACATTTCTTCTGGTCGCTATTGGAAATGACGTTCCTCACTAATTTTTCTCATTGGCATAAAACGTAAAAAAACTCTCTGCCCACAAGACCAGCGCAGAGTACGTCGCTGCCTCTGTTTATGCAGCTGTTTATTTATAGGTATATCATCAGGACCTCCTCTACCGTCGCCATTTTTGTTATTGCTGAAACCATTTGACTGCCCTCTTGTGGATGTATCAATGCCAATGTAAAGGATGCGTGAAAGTAGGTGAGCGTCGATGTATCCATCGTTTGGAACAGACATATTTATTTTCATACATAGATGGAGTAAAAATGAGTAAAAGTACAGAATACTGTACCCAACCACGATGACAAGGAAGGACAAGAGGAGCAGCGTAGCATCGGTAGCTGAGACACTGAAGGAAAACCAGATGACTCCAAACACCAAACTGGAAGTGGAGCCAAAACCAGTAGGTCTATTTATAGAAGTCTACAAACATCTTCCCACACAAACAGAGAGCATGTTGGGAACACTGATCAGTCTGAATAGCAAACGAAGATGTGTGTGTATATGTGTGTGTACTGTATATGTGTGTGTACTGTATATGTGTGTGTACTGTATATGTGTGTGTATATGTGTGTGTACTGTATCTGTGT
This sequence comes from Chaunax sp. Z400, assembly GCA_037577475.1. Taxonomy (NCBI): domain Eukaryota; kingdom Metazoa; phylum Chordata; class Actinopteri; order Lophiiformes; family Chaunacidae; genus Chaunax; species Chaunax sp. Z400. The sequence continues at coordinate 2,425,928 of CM075191.1, read as the reverse complement.
GTGTATATGTGTGTGTACTGTATATGTGTGTGTACTGTATATGTGTGTGTATATGTGTGTGTACTGTATATGTGTGTATATGTGTGTGTACTGTATATGTGTGTGTATATGTGTGTGTACTGTATATGTGTGTGTACTGTATATGTGTGTGTACTGTATATGTGTGTGTACTGTATATGTGTGTGTACTGTATATGTGTGTGTACTGTATATGTGTGTGTATATGTGTGTGTACTGTATATGTGTGTGTACTGTATATGTGTGTGTACTGTATATGTGTGTGTACTGTATATGTGTGTGTACTGTATATGTGTGTGTATATGTGTGTGTACTGTATATGTGTGTGTACTGTATATGTGTGTGTACTGTATATGTGTGTGTATATGTGTGTATATGTGTGTGTACTGTATATGTGTGTGTATATGTGTGTGTACTGTATATGTGTGTGTACTGTATATGTGTGTGTACTGTATATGTGTGTGTATATGTGTGTGTACTGTATATGTGTGTGTATATGTGTGTGTATATGTGTGTGTACTGTATATGTGTGTGTACTGTATATGTGTGTGTATATGTGTGTGTATATGTGTGTGTACTGTATATGTGTGTGTATATGTGTGTGTATATGTGTGTGTATATGTGTGTGTATATGTGTGTGTATATGTGTGTGTACTGTATATGTGTGTGTACTGTATATGTGTGTGTATATGTGTGTGTATATGTGTGTGTACTGTATATGTGTGTGTATATGTGTGTGTACTGTATATGTGTGTGTACTGTATATGTGTGTGTACTGTATATGTGTGTGTACTGTATATGTGTGTGTATATGTGTGTGTACTGTATATGTGTGTGTACTGTATATGTGTGTGTGTACTGTATATGTGTGTGTATATGTGTGTGTACTGTATATGTGTGTGTGTACTGTAT
>CM075191.1:2382500-2420000 GCA_037577475.1 Chaunax sp. Z400 | reverse complement strand
CGTGTTTGTGTTTTTGAAAAAGAGCTCTGTTATCTCGACAGCTGACCGCTGACCCGGCCTGGACGCTCTTCAGTTTCTCTCCGCAAAATGAAAACAGAATGTGTTTCCGAGTCTCCCGCAGAGAGAAAACGTCTCAGCGTGGACCTGGTCCAAATGTTGTCTTGGCTGACGGTGGCTGGAGATCTCTCCTGAGGTCCTGGAACAGTGGGCTGAAACCTCATAAATATACCTGGTGCATTTCCTTCCTTAAATAAACATTTGCAAAGTCAATTTTAAAAACATCTTTTATTATATATTGTTATTTACATCCATGTTTGCTAGCTTCTAGTCTTTTTCTTGCTGCTCTTTCCTGGTACACTGTAATGTTTCCTGGTAAGTAAAACACAAAACAGTGACCCAGGAGTAAAAATGTTATTATTTCGAGATACTAACCCATTATTTCGAGAAATTGAATCATTATATCAAGATGCTATTTCATTATTTTGAGGTACTAGCTCATTATTCTGAGATATCAACTCATTATTCTGAGGAACTACCTCATTTGTTTTGAGGTACTAACTCATACCCATACCAACCCATACATTACTGTCACCTGCTTTGAAACACGTCATCTGACCACATGTCCAGAAATGTTTCTCTGGCCTCAGCACGATGCATGAATTGAGTGTTGGCCTCTTCGCCATCGCCCGTTTCTTCTGAAGTCGAGGTGAACTGCAGCTCCGCCCATTTAAACTCCTGAACCATCAATCAAGCCCGCTCTCCGCCCGTCCAGACCTCCAATAGAAGGCTGCGGGAGCCGTGGTCGTAAACCTGCCAGCAGCGGAGTGCTCCCACAGCGATCACGCTTAAATTTAAACTTGAGCTGTTTGGGCCTCTGCAGAGCGGTGACAGCGAGTCGTTCAAATTTATGAGCTCGTTTCATTTTGATGAACAGCAGGACGACCAGAGGACGCCACTAAACCCCTCCATCCCTCCAGCAATCACACTGCTCCGCCCCAGCAGCCAAAGATCAGCTTTCACCAATAATGAACAATACGGCCATGTATTCCAAAGAGCTCGCCATAATTTAAGAACCAAACGAAGTCCAAAAAGTTCTGTTCACATCCTCTGAACAGAGCCGTTGCCTGAGTCACCTGTGTGGCAGAATTTTTACTGTACAGTTAATGTTAGAGAAACATCAAAACAAATGATAAACACAGTTAACTAAATGAATCAATACTGTCTCCTGGACTGAAGTGAGTAGAGCGGTGTGAACTCAGCATTAAGCAAAACAATCAGAGCTGAGTCACTTCAGCCTGGTGATGTGAACGCAGCCTTTCATTGGGTGAAAGGATGAGGGATTGAACACACCTGCTGTCTCTAGGGCATCTCCTTCCTGTCAGCCAGTTTCATCCAGTTCATTATGAACAGGACTGTGATCTTATTTTATCATGTGATGACAGAAACCCTGACGATGACTCTCGAATGAAGAAGAATCATCTTGTTTTCTGGTTCTAAGGTCTTTACACAGAGGAAGAAGGTTCGCATCCATCTCGCCCTCATCTGATGTAAGACCTGTAAGACTGTCAGATTTTCCCAGAATCCTTCCTGTAGATCTGATTTATGCTGCCATAAATCACATATTTCTGGTGGTGACATCTAAGAGTGTGTACAGTGTGATTCAGATCCAGATCATAATCCAGATCCTCTGGATCTAAATCTGTATTTGATGGGGGTGATCTTTATTTATCTGCTATACGCTAACACACACACAGCCGGGCTTCTACCCGAGGTAAACGGTTCGGTCGTGTTCAGAGGTGACGTCTCGACGCTGCCTCGCTGTTTGTCTTCTCTCACCTTCATCCAGATGCTGATGATGACGTTTGTGGTCAGATCGGCTCCAGACTCCAGACAAGGAACAACCTGATCTCACTGCTGCGGCTTCCAGACAGCCAGAGAGAGGCCGATGGAGCGTGGGGTTGTGGGTAATAGAGAACATCACCATCTATGGCATGGTGTTACAGTTCAGTAGTGGTGGAGAAAGTATTCAGATCCTTAACCGCAGTAAAAATACTAGTATAAAAATAAAAATATGAGTAAAAGTCCTGCATTGAAAATTAGTTAAAGTATTTAAATATAATCAGGAAATGTACTTAAAGTAATCAAATACATAATAGATTATTATGACTCATGCATTAAAGATTATTTTCCAAAGATCAAAATTATTACAAATATGTTAAAATTATTCACATTTGTTAAAAGAAATGAAAAATCTTCACATTAGTCAAGCTGGATGTTTTTACATGAAATATGATTAATCGACTAATCGTCTCAGCTGTATTTGTATATACAGCCAATCAGAAAGTGATTCCACATACATTATATCAAATTATATTGATATTCAGTATTTAATACAAAAGCTGTATCCAAAAATCCAAGAATACCACCTAATTTAATGAATCCAATAAATCTTTAAATCCAAAGTCATCGACTCCGAACGGCCTGAAACAGTCAAATCTGGACTCACTGTTTAAGAAAGGGGAACGATTGTTTTATGAATTAGATGAAAGATTCAAGTTAATAAAGTATACCGTATGTTCCCCCAGTCATTCAGGATGCAGCTGTTGTACAGGTGGTGGGACCACGTCCATTAGACCCACCCACAACGTGTAGTTGAACGCCCAAGTTGAACTTAGGCTCATTCTGTGAGACGGAAGGTTTCTAGAGCATAACAAAATTTTCAATATATTTTCACCAAACTTAATGAACACATCTCCATCTACTGGAGAGGTGTTTTTTTATTCATTTTGAAAATGTTACTTTTTCTCAGATTTGCAATTAACAGGGACAACTTAAAAAATAACTTCTGTCTTTCATAAATGAAATGCACCCTGGCATTCTCAGGCCAGATGACATATTTAAATCAGATTTTATGATCTTTTTATATATTTTGTGAGTAAAAGTCTTAATGTGTGAAGATTTCAGATAAATGTAGTGACTTAAAAATATGTGTTGGAGGATAAGTAGGAAGTGGTATCAGGAGAAAAGGTACTTAAATACAGTACTAGAGTAAATCAGTCCTGTCTCAGGACACTAATCTGAAAATGTCGTCCCTCTGTCATCCCTTTAAGGTTCACTGTTCTAATATTTGATCCTTGCTAACATATGAACCATCTCAACCTTCGTGCACAGATGCCGTCCTTGATGCCAAAACAAATCCAGAGGCCGCGACTCTGACTCACTCGTCTACAATCCCACCACGACAACTTCCCCCGGCCTGATGACAGCGTCAGAGCAGCCCGTTGTCACCCGGCGGCTCCGGTTAGCTTCATCATCACTCTGCAGAAGAGGTGGCCTCCTTCTGAGCCCTGTTTGGATAGGATCAGTGTTACAGTGAGGAGGCAGGAGCTGTAATCGTCACTGGAGCATGTCAGTCATTTTAATTTTAATGCTTTTTACAGACTCTTAAGATTCCAGCCTGTTATATCTGAAACGGTCAGTGAAAAAAAAAAAGTAGACCATAAAAGTAGTCCAGTGTGAGCACTGAACTGCATATGGACCTTTACAGGTGGTTATTACAGTGAACAGGGCTCGCCAATGTCCCTCCAAGCATCAGGAGCAGCAAACATTTCCCCATTAGCATGCATCCCTGCATTGAGACCCACCTCGGTCCGGATCATCCTGGCTCTGACTCTGCAGGCATGCAGCAGATCATCTTCCTCAGGTGAAGAAGCAGCGGAGAGCAGACGCTTTTGCTGCTTCTCACCATTAAGTATAGTACCAAGAGGTAGCAATGGCAGAGTCTAGGACCCTGAAGGCACCACCTATGTCCTTATGACCAATGAGGAATGCTTCACCAAGCATGGGTTCCTGCCTGTCGCACATTATGGACTTGTTGGCGGCTAACATAGCTGTCCTTCTCAAGGCACCAGCGGACGGACAAGGCTGTGTTTCCCTGGTGGCATTAATGTAATGAAGCTTCATTTAAAGTGGAGGAACTGGTACGTTTTCACAGCGTGAAACATAAAGTGACATTCAGGCGACCACAGATTCACAAAGATCACATATATAGACAGCCAGACCTGAGACCTGCAGAAATACAGCAGGACCCCAGGAGAACCTGATGGATCTGTGTCTCAGAGCCTGATCAGACCTGGTCTATCTTGGCTGATCTGATCAGCTCTGATCAGACCTGGCATTATAGTCAGTCTCCATGAGTGACCACATGTGATCAAGATGGACTGTAGAGTCAACTCTCCTGCTATGTACTCTAATCCCTGACAGAGAGCTGATTGGTCCTTCCAGCCTGTGATGATGTCATCATCCTCCACTCAGATTGAGGAGTGAAATAGAAATACCTGATGAAACTCTGATGCAAGTAGTGTCTGCACTGCTGGAGGCTCTTCTGGCAGAGCCACAGCCTCCACGTCTCATCTGACAGGTCTCACCAAAATAAAAGCCTGTTTGATGCCGACATGCTTCTCAGGACGAATCCAGCCGAGCTCTCATTGGATTTATTTTCTGTCCTTTACTGTTTTACTGGAGATAATTTTAATCAGTTTAGTCAAACCTCTCAGGCTTATTCTGTTCCATTCCATTCCAGTTGGCTAATTTGGGTTGTTGTCCATAGACGCTGGTTTCTGAATTTCATCATCAGGATGTAACCATTAAACATGTCAGAAGTTAAATCAAGACTAGAAAAATGAACTTGCTGTAGGACTGGAGTCGTTTCTCAGTGTTTGTGTGGATCCAATAGACTAAACTAGTGATAGAGATGCAGAATGGTAGAAAACAAACCCGATATCATTTTGGTCTACAGTCAAATTAAAGCTGGACATAAACTGGACCATCTTATTCATACTGTACGAGGACATCATCTGCCATTTGAAGCCAAAAGTCACGATTTATGAGCCCCTGTGTGCCGGTCTGACTGTCAATAAAGTTTGGTTTGAAATAATGTTAATTTTATTAATGACAAAAACGTTTGTCAATGACCTTTTTCTTCCATGATTGAGACGAGACAACACCAACATCATCAAACACTATACCAGTGACTGAATCAACAGGAAATACTGTTGATAAAAAAGTAGTTTAGTAGTAGTTTAAAAAATATGAACTTTACCAAAATCTCTCTTTATTTTCGTCCATAAAAAAGATGAGCAGACGGTTCGCCTCGGTCTTGCTACTAAGTCCTGAAGGAACACAAAGTGATGCCCTCCTGAAGGAACCGCCCAGCCAACCACCATCAGGGGCCCCTCGATGGCGGGTCACGTAGTCCAATTGGTCAGGCTCTGGCTCTACAGTGGACGACCCGACCGAGGTCTCAGGGTAGACCAGCAGAGAGCAACGGGAAGCAGCGAGGTGAAAGCTGCACTGTGGCCAGGATGAAGTTGTCGTTAATCCCTCTGAACAGTAAAGATGCACAGGTTAGGATTATTTAGCATGTTTATCCACTTGACCTGTAATCTGATCCAATCACACGAGGCCAAGCCGACGCACAAACCTCAGACTTTATGGATTATATAACCTTATATTGTAAAGACTGACTGAGCGCTGCTCTCCAGACTCCTGATGCTGCTGTTTTCTCTTGAGACTAAAACAGACAAATTGTTCCAATTTGGAAAAGGATGCTTTCACGCACATGCTTCCTGTTTTATGAGCTTGCATCATGTTGGAGAGGAAAGAGGCCAACACCTTCATTTTAAAGAGATATTGATGCTTTCTGTTCACTGATGAAAAGTGGATGGCTGTACAGCCTTGTGGTGCACAGTGAGACGGTGGGGTCCATGCAGCAGGTGGGCGTGGGCAGTAAGGATATTCTTAGAGGGCGACGCCCTCGTGAATTAGAACATGATAGACAGAACACAGAGCCTGTGTGCAGAGAATGAGGTCATCCAGTAGAGACGAGAGTCTTTCCTGGAAGTGTCCTTCTCAACAAGACGTAACTGTCCTCTACACTGTTGGCTTTTTCTCCCCCAGAACAACACTCGACTGCAGGGGAGAGAGGGGGCAGTCGCCTCCCATCATTCCAGCTCATCCTCCCTCCTTCTCTCCATCCTGATTTTATCTATTCCTTCCATCCCCGCCACCTTCATGCATCCTTTTCTGCATCCTTTTGCATTTTGTCTTCCTTCATTTGTCCCCTCCCTCCATCGGTGTGTGTACATTTTAGTACCATTTGTTTTTTTTAAATCCTGATGTGGTGCGTTCAGGGTCACGGTGTCAGCTGAGACAAGATGTTCATGATGGATATACTGTATAGGGAGCGACTGAATGTAAGTAAGTACATTTACTAAGTATTGCACTGAAGTACAAATTTCAGGAGTCAAATATTGTTCTTTTTACTCCTCTTCATTTGGCTAGTAGCTAAAAAACATGTAAAAATGTAGATTAATCAGAAATGGATTGCTTTGTCTTTTGGAAGCAAAATTCTTTTTGCAAAAAACTGAGAAAGTTTCCCATTAAGAACACAAAAAAACAAAAAACCCGCCCCTCTTTGGTGCCATGCTGCTTCACAACACCTGAACATAGAGACATGATTAAAAGTTTAAACTGGTCACCAGACTCTGGACTTTACTGGGCTAAATGGACATTTTGATATGTAGACTGGTTTTCATTAAATTCCAGTTGAGGTTTGGGGTCATTTTGACTGGTTTCAGATTTTATAATGGCTGTGTATTGGAGGAATGGGTGACATCATCGTTAGAGTGGTGACATCATCGTTAGAGTGGAGAGGAGCTGGAAAATGGTCTAAAAAACTTCTCTTTAAATTGTTCTCACAGGGGCGGCGCAGATGGCACAGTGGTTTGAGCGCTCACCCCATGTACTGAGACCATAGTCCTCTACACGGTCGGACCCATGTTCGAGTTTGCTGCGTGTCTCCCCCCGACTCTCTCTCCCACATTTTCTGTCACCTCTTCAGCTGTCCTGTCCAATAAAGGCATAAAAAAAATTGTTCTCACTCCCTCAGGTTTTACTCCACATCCATAATGTTGACATGAAAACATAGTAAAATTTGTGCTGGTTCTAGTGATGCTAATTTGGAAGCTAACAGACATACACTTATGGCTCAGACCAACAGGAACTCCAAACAAATGCCGCATAAATTCTGATGAACACCAGGACAAGAGTAAGTATGATAAGACATGGAGTCACTGATTGGTCAACAGCTCCATCAGACATGTGAGGCATTAAAACTGAAGGATGTTCAACACAGAGGGTTGTTAATGAGTCCAGCGGTCAGTGAAGGTGAACAGCTGCAGGATGAATCTTTTCTCAGATCAGCCAACCACACCCACTTTAAATGGAAAGTAGCAGGCAGCTACATTTGGTACGAAGCATCTGTTCGTTGGAGATTTATGTTTTAAGTGTTTGTCATTTCAGGCTCTTGTAAGAGACAAATGACAAGAATAGTCCAAATCAATGCTTCAGATATGTAGTACCTGGATCCTACACTTCCTATGATGCAACTCGACTGCACCCACTTAAAAGTCTCTGCAGACTGCATCAGAGGACAGACCTGCTGGAGACCAGCTGCTGACCTGCATTTACAGTACACTGATGTAAATAATGAAGTCATTGTGTGTGTGTGTGTGTGTGTGTGTGAGGTCAGAGGTCAGTCAGAGCCCATCATGCTGCTGCCTCAGCAGAGCGGAGCAGGCGTGTAAATCCTTCGCCTCATTAGCTTCATGGTGTCGGACTGCGAGGAGACGAACCCAAACATGCTGACACCAGCCTGAAATCAATCGGCCAATTAATCAATCCATCAATAAGTCAGACTGCTGACCGGTTAAGGAGCACATCATCCAACTGTGAGCTGAACCGAGGGTCTGGTTCATGTCAGAGAAACCCGACTGTAACACAGGTCAGCTATGATGATGTTTTACACCAGGTGTATTTAAACTCATATCAGCTACGTGTCAGTCTGCTGTGGTTTCTCTCTGATTATTGAACAAAAGGCTTAAAATGAAAGGTCGAAAAAGCTCTGATCTGTCAAAAAACAGAACAACTGATATTTACCCACTGATCAGGTGACGTCTGAACAAAAAGGTTGATGTCACACCCATTGAACCAGCCCATAATGTGGACATCCATCGACAAACAGAGTAAATTGAGATTTTAAAAAAAACAACAGACGTATAAAAAAAAAAACGTTTATTCTGGCTCACCTGAGGATGTGATCTGGATGACTTTTTGCTCACTGGGCAGATCAATAAATTATTGATTTTACTGAAAAATATGGAGAAAATATCACAGCTTCTCTGATTGGTCAGCTATCTATAGGAAGACGAAACATTAACCAAAACGTTTTCTTAAAAGCCGATAAAAACCACAGCAGCTTTTCTAAAGTCTGAACTCAGACCAGTTTTAACTAGCATTCAGATTAAAAAAACTGTTTCCAAACAGATATTAGCTGTTCTTCTCATCTTACCTGACAAAGACTGAACACTAAATGACTAAAAGACATTAGCTTGGTTAGCATAGTCTCGTATTTACGAAGGATTAACAAAATTATGTTACAGCTTGTGGTCACTTCCTGTTTTGACCTCTTTTTTTCGGACAGTTTTACTCATTATTATTCCCCTCGTCCCGCCCCAGTACACTGTCATTGGCTAGGACTCGTTAACTCTATGTGGACGCAAACTGGTTGAAGCAAGATCTTTTCCAAAACCTAACCAAGAAGGGTTGTTGCCCTAACAAAACACAAGCTAACTACATGTTAGCCAGCTAGCATCATGCCAACTGAATGCAAACCACCAAAGATGACTCTCACCGATAGCTGGTTTGCTAACAATTAGCAGTCGCTCTTAAGTCCAAACGAGCCTAACCGTATGTGTTTGCACGCCACAAGCTAAAATGGCTACATCATGAAATATTTACTGCCGAGTGTAACTAGCAATGAGTAAAGCCATCACCGTAAACTATGTTGGTACTGGATTCCCTGTCGTCAAAGTGGCCACGGTTCATCTCTGAGGCCGGGTTCAGTTCTCCGTCGGGCCATGTTCTCTGGCTCCTGAGCCCAGAACAGTTCCAGATTTTACTACGTGAATTTAGCTCGTAGTAAAGAAGCCGTCCCCCATCTGCTCCCTACAATCTTTGCTGGCTTTGTTTTCTCTCGACAATAACAGTAACCATAATTCACACAGCCACTGGATGTCGTTGTCAGTTAAATATGAATTATTTTACATATGTGAACACACAGCTGATCATGTTTCCTGACTCTGAGAAGGGTTCACAGAGTTTAGGCCTTTAGTTCAAACATCTGTGTCACAGTAGGAAAAGCACCTGTTTAAATCATAAAGTTACTGATGGCTGCCTCAGTTTCCAGTTCCATTATTAATGTGCCTGGTCATGCTGCTCTGCTCTCTCTTCCTGTTTTGGTTGTTGCTGGGCAGACGACCGTTTTACTACAGGAAGTGAGGCGGGGGTTGGTTTGTGTTGTTTTTGTCCTTAAACCGCAGCATGACAGAAAGCCGAGGCGACCGCGGACGAGGAGGAAGCTGCCGTTGGGTTTGGTTTCATGGTCTCGTTTCGTCAGACGTCATTCAGATTAGAACTTCTCCTCTCTAAACAGAATGAATTCAAACTACAGAAACATGAGGTTTAGTCCTCCGTGTTCTCTGTGATTTAAAGACAATCACTGGATAATGAGGTCAGACCTGATCGTCCTTCTTCACAGCATGAATTCATGAGTTAAGATGTCAGAAAATCAAACAAATGAATGAAACAAAAAAAACGTAAAAAAGGATAAACATGATCAATATGGTCATCTTTATTTTCATTCAGTTTATTTTAGATTTAAGATTGGTTTGTTTTCTGGTTATAATACCTCACACCATAAAGTGGTGAGCTACTGTGGCTACGTGACAGCCTGCTAGCCATCAGAGATAGCTGGTTTGCCAACATTTACAGAGAATCTCTGGTGGGATTTGAAGAAGGTGGTTGCAACAGGTAAACCTAGGAATATTCTAGAACTGAAGGCCTTTGTCCATGAAGACACTGATTACTGATTCTGTTCAGATGCATTGATCTTTATCCGATATGTCAACGACACAAATACTGCTGCGGCCTCGACCCGAACAACAGAAAAGAGTATGAAGAGGATAACTGGATCCAGCACTGCTCCATGTGTGACAGGTTAAAGACAGGCTGGTTTGACTTGTCTGCTGTACCAGTACAGTACTGGGATCTACTGGATGGATTATCTGAAGCAGAATTATCCTCCGTAAAGCAGCCTGGATTACCTGCTGCTGAGGTCACCATGAGGTCAGGGTGTGGTGCTGATGTAAATGTAAACACAGGTCAGAGGTCATCTGTTCAGGTTTGTGTTTGACCAGAGACGCATCAGACAGAACCGACCCCAGAAGGTTTGGGAGGGCAGGTTTGTCCTCCAACGGTTTTAGTTTAACACTAGAGTGAAGCTTTTATCTTAGAAATGGTGTCATCTTTCCACTCAGTCTGGGATCTTCTGGATGTGGATTTTCCCGTAAGACATGTATGGAGTCATGTCTGTATAAATCTCCCTCAGGTGTTTAGCACAATGTTTTTACTGAGAAGCTCCAGAAATGATTTGTGGGGGTGAGTAGATCAGGGTTTTTGGGCGGACTTCAGGGAAGTCACCACCATTTAGGAATTTATCACATTCTGTTTTAATAATGTTTTACTGAGCCTCACAGATTTTTGGGAACCAGGGTTGTGGAACAAAATGCACACCAAACTTTTTTAGTCAGTCTGATTGTTTCTGTGTTTACTCCTCACTCATCACACAGGAAGTGAGAGTAAAGAAGTGAGAGTGTTTCTGACGGTTGCAGGATTTTCCCGCCTTTTCTTTCGCTCACGTGACGGCGTTGACCCAGTGGAAGGAAACGTCTGTAGCTGATGATGTGGTTTCACACTCTCTGCTGCGTCCTGTGCCATCAAACCACAGAGAGCACAGTGGACTGAACTGTATCTGCAGCATGGCGTGCAGCCGCTCAACGACAACACGACAGAGGAGGTTTAACTCGAATGATGATGAGTAGACAGGTCAAACTGTTTACAGGCAACAACAAACACTCTCAGAAGAAAACAGCACAGATATCCTGATGTTTATTTTTTCTAACCATTAAATGGGACAAAAATGTACATTTTATCCTGAGGGTGGCACCAGAGTAAAAGTTCAAATCCAAAGGATTCATTCTCTGGAGAGCAGGAATGATCATCTAACTGATTTTTAACTCTTACCTCCACAACAGAGGTAAAGTTTTCACTGATGCTATTTGTCTGTTAGATTTAGATGACAACTTTTCATGAGACTTGGTCAAATGGTTGGACCTGTAAAATTGGGCGATGGGACTTTTTTGACCACTTTTGTTGATTACACATACACCAACTGACATTACCATGAAACTGGGTGGAAAATTTGACTATGTGCCATGGAAGAAACCATCAAATCTTGGAGTGGATCCGGATAAAGGGACAGTTCCATGAGTTTCTGTCACTTCCTTTACCATTACGATATCAGTATTTTTATTCATTACATGAGGGTGGAATCTCTTAATCAGAGACAACCATTGGTCCAGGTGTGGATGAAAATGTGATGATGTCAGAGCCAATCCGTGCATCACTAGTGTGTAACCAGCAGAGTGTACGTGCGTTGTGCGCATCTGATCCGCCCTTTAAATAGCAGTAAAAATACTGCAGCATTGGCTCCGACCCCTGACTCCCTACACTCACTCTTCAGGAGCACCAAGTGAGATGGGAGCTACATATCATGAATCCAAGGAAAGCCACTGGACCTGATAGAGTACTCGGTACTTAAAGCTTGTGCTGACCAGCTCTCAGGGGTCTTTACCAAGAGTCAATAGTTTCCTGACACAAGCCACCATCCCATCCTGTCTAAAATCGGCTACCATTATCCCTGTCCCCAAAAAGCCCACAGTCGACAGTCTCAGTGATTACAGACCCTTAACATCAGTAGTCATGAAATGTTTTGAAAGACTCGTTGCACATCACATCAAAGCCAGCCTCTCTCCAACATTTGACCCTCATCCGTTTGCTTACAGAGCAAACAGATCTACAGATGATGCCATCGCTATAGCCCTCCATACAGCACTGAACCATCTGGAACACCTGGGAAGCTAGATAAGGATGCTTTTCATTGATTATACCTCAGCATTCAACACGATCATCCCTGACATACTGATCAACAAGCTGAATGCTCTGGACTTCCCTCCCCTCCACCTGCGGCTGGATAAAGGACTTTGTCACAAACCAGCCACAAACTGTCAGAATCGGTCGTCACTGCTGCTCCTCACACTCACCTCACACCCCCAGGGCTGTGTGATCAGTCCTCTCCTCTATGCTCTGTACACTCAATACTGCACTCCCATCCACTCCTCCAATACAATCATTATATTTGCAGACGACACCACTGTGGTAGGTCTCATAACTGGAAGAGATGAGACAGCTTACAGAGACCAAGTCCAGAGGCTGTCAGAGTGGTGTGACATGAACAACTCGGCTCTAAACACCAACAAAACAAAAGAAATGATCATCAACTACAGGAGGCACAGAGCGAAGCCTGCCCCCCTCTACATTAACAGTGACTGGGAGGAGAGCGTTTCCACCTTCCAGTTCCTGGGAACATACATCTCAAAGGACCTCTCCTGGTCGGCTAATTCACCAGGGGTTGTAAAAAATTTTAAAAAGGCCCAGCAGCAACAGCACTTCCTGAGACTGCTATGGAAGAACAGACTGAAGGAAACACTGCTGGTGACCTTCAACCGGTCCACCATAGAGTGTGCTGGCATACTGTATCACAGTGTGGTACGCCGGCTGCTCAGTGGCAGACAGGAGAGCAACGCAGAATGATAAAGACTGCAGAAAAGATCATCGGCTGCTCTCTGCCCTCCCTGGAAGAGATTTCAGAGCCAAAAATAATCACCACAGACAGCTACCATCAGACAGCTCCCACCAGACAGCTCCCATCAGACAGCTCCCATCAGACAGCTCCCATCAGACAGCTCCCATCAGACAGCTCCCATCAGACAGATACCATCAGACAGATACCATCAGACAGATACCATCAGACAGATACCATCAGACAGCTACCATCAGACAGCTCCCATCAGACAGATACCATCAGACAGCTCCCATCAGACAGCTACCATCAGACAGATACCATCAGACAGATACCATCAGACAGCTACCATCAGACAGCTACCATCAGACAGCTACCATCAGACAGCTACCATCAGACAGCTCCCATCAGACAGCTACCATCAGACAGCTACCATCAGACAGCTACCATCAGACAGATACCATCAGACAGATACCATCAGACAGCTCCCATCAGACAGCTCCCATCAGACAGATACCATCAGACAGATACCATCAGACAGCTACCATTAGACAGCTACCATCAGACAGCTACCATCAGACAGCTCCCATCAGACAGATACCATCAGACAGCTCCCATCAGACAGCTCCCATCAGACAGCTCCCATCAGACAGATACCATCAGACAGATACCATCAGACAGCTACCATCAGACAGCTACCATCAGACAGCTACCATCAGACAGCTACCATCAGACAGCTACCACCAGACAGCTCCCATCAGACAGCTCCCATCAGACAGCTACCATCAGACAGCTACCATCAGACAGATACCACCAGACAGCTACCATCAGACAGCTCCCATCAGACAGCTCCCATCAGACAGATACCATCAGACAGATACCATCAGACAGCTACCATCAGACAGCTACCATCAGACAGCTCCCATCAGACAGATACCATCAGACAGATACCATCAGACAGCTACCATCAGACAGCTCCCATCAGACAGCTCCCATCAGACAGATACCATCAGACAGCTACCATCAGACAGCTCCCTTCAGACAGCTCCCATCAGACAGCTCCCATCAGACAGTTACCATCAGACAGCTACCATCAGACAGCTCCCTTCAGACAGATACCATCAGACAGCTACCATCAGACAGCTCCCTTCAGACAGCTCCCATCAGACAGATACCATCAGACAGCTCCCATCAGACAGTTACCATCAGACAGCTACCATCAGACGACAGCTCCCATCAGACAGCTCCCATCAGACAGCTACCATCAGACAGCTACCATCAGACAGTTACCATCAGACAGCTACCATCAGACGACAGCTCCCATCAGACAGCTCCCATCAGACAGCTACCATCCTGGACATAAACTGTTCAGTCTGCTGCCCTCTGGAAGGAGGTACAGGAGCATAAAGACACAGACAAACAGTTTCTTTCCCTGGGCCATCAGAACCCTTAATGCCATCAGATAAACACATTTATACATACTTTATATGTGCAATATTCATCATGTGCAATAACTGCTAGGAAACATATTACCTCTATTTTATAGTATTTATTTGTATATTTATTGAAGTGTCTTGTCATCTGTTGTAACTTTTGTCCGTTCAACTTGTCTGTCTTTTTAACCCGTTTAATAAGTTGCACTGAATTCAGACGTAGCACACCTAATCTCTTTGTATATCCTGGTATAATGACAATAAAGGCTTTCTGGACTTTAGAGCAGGTTTTTGGTGGTCAATGGTTCAATGGGCTTGGATTGGAGCTGTATGGAGTCATTTGTGGTTCTTTTTAAACTAGTCTCCATCTTCTTCAGGTGTTTAGCAACTCGCTGCGATGCTGTTTTACTGTGAAGCTCCAGAAATGTTTATAGAGGACTCAGAAACTTCAAATGACTTCTGGTAGTACAGACTCTTAAATACCGTCTAAACTGTTTAAACTCTCAGTTTTCTGTGTCTGAAAACTCACCACAAGATGTGAAACGGCATCAAAGAAACTATTTGTGCTCAGGCTGTTTCATCACATTTTCAGATCCGTCTGTCACATGAAGACGAGTTGTTTTTTCATTCTAGATGTAAGAGTTTGTGCCGATGAGTAATCGCAAAGCATGAGAGGAGGAGAGAGGAGAAGATAGAAACAGGGAGGGAGAGTCAGACATGATGGAGGTCTGGGCAGGAAGATAAAGGGGCAAGCCTTCACTCGCTTCCTCTGCCCAGCGCTCCCCTCCTTCCCCCTCGACAACTTTCATCCAACCCTCGCCAAACGCAATTTTTCAAAGTGCAGAAAAAGTAGGCCACATAGTTTGGAGAGAGACAGAGAGGGAAAGAGGGAGAGAGTGAAGAAGCTCAAAGTGACCCTTCGTTTAAGTCAGTATGAGGTCAAGCAAAGAAGAGTGAACCTTATTGCTCATCGTCACACTTAACCAGCCTGGATAAGTGTCTTTTCCAGACGGACTCAGAGTCCATTAATCACATTAGAAACTCCGGACAGATCATGAGACAATAAAGATGCAAGAGACACATCGTTTGAGGTCTTTTCTAGTCTCATCGTAGTCATTTTGCATTCGTTGATGTCCTACATCTGTTTGTCTTTTTTTGTATTTCATGTCTCTGTAGTCTCTTTGCATCTTTGTGGCTTTTATTTGTCTCTTTGTAGTCATTTTTCATTCGTTGTGTTTGTTATGCATCTCTTTATTCTCTTATTGCATGTCTCAGTAGATGTTTTGCATCTCTTCATGTTGTTTTTCTGTCTCTTTTCAGTCGTTCTGCATCTTGTTGTGGTTGTTATGCATCTCTTCATAGGTTTGCTCCTCTCTGTGGTTGTACCCCTGACGTCCTGTGCAGAGCCTGTTCAGTGATCAATCCATCTGAATACCAATCACTTCTAAGATGCCAACCAGACCTCGGCGTTCATCGCTCACCGTCCACGGCCGTCAATGATAACGCCGTGACTGTCTCCTCCAATTACAATCAAATCAACGTGACAGGGCTGCTCAGTTGTGAAAGCCAGCAGCTGCCAGCAGCATGAGGTGATTACCACAGGATGTATTGGGGGGGGGGCAGAGGAGATCAAAGAGGGTGTTGTTCAGAGGGAGGCGGGGCTCCTGGCAAACTGCATCTCTTATCTAACCAACCAGGAAAACAGATTTGGCAAGACTGTCTCTTTCCTGTGATCAAGGAAAGAGATAGAAAAGACGATCCCTGAGGATGGATGAGTGCCAGGAAGGAAGGAATGAGGAAAGATAAAAAGGAAACAAGGAATCAAAACCAGAAGAGATGAAAGGAGGGCATATGATGAAAACTAAATTAACAAGGAGGGAAATAAAGAAGGAGAGGAGGAAGGATGGATGTTGAAGAAAACAGGTTGGAAGAAAGAAAGATAGAACAAACAAAGATAGAGAACTGATAAAGAAAATTAGGAAAGAAGATGGAGGAGAGGAATGAGGAAGAGAAGAGGAAGGGGAAGGAGATGAGAGTAAGGAAACAAGGGGAAAAAAGAAAGCAGCGAAGGTGAAGGCAGATGGAAATGAGGCAAAGAGGAAAGGAGGGATGGAGAGAGGAAGGGATGAATGACAGGAGAAACTGTAATGAATGGAACAAAGGAAGGAAGGAGAGAAGGAAGAGGAAATAAAAGAGGATGTATGGGTAGAAAAGAAGGAATGAAGCTGGAAGAAAGGAAGGAGAAACGGAAGCCATTATGAAAGGAGGAATAAAAAATAAACGTTGGGTTGAAGGATCTGGACCCTCGACCCCTGTGGATCACCTGACCTCTGACATCACCGTCACCACCTGACCTCTGACATCACTGTCACCACCTGACCTCTGACATCACTGTCACTTCCTGATCTGTATGCAGACAGAAGCAAGTACAGTTTTAACATCCGAGATGCAGCTGATCTTCATGTCAACAAACTCCCAGAAGGCCTTGGGCTGCTGTGTGTGTGTGTGTGTGTGTTTTGCTGTGTTTATTTATGGTTCAGCAGCTGTTTATTCGCCTGCAGGCTGATGATCACACTACACTCAGTGTGTGAGTAAAGGTGAAGTAAAGGCCATATGTGTTGTTTACATGTAAACACCAGACTGTTGCTGGGGATCTGGGGGGTGGGGAGGTGGGGGTGTGTGCTCATATCCAGGCTTACATTAGCTGAACAGAGACACGTGGAGTGAATGATTCCCTCCAAGCCATTTTATTGATTATTGAGTAAAAGAATCTGCAACTTATTCCGGCCCCTTAAAGAGAGAAGTGGTTCTCAACCTGTGGGTGGAGACCTTGACAAGGCGACGCAAGATAAATCTGAGGGGTCAAGAGGTGATTCATAGGACAAGACCAATAACCTCACCACATCTCTGTTAGCAGCCGTGGGTTCAGATCCTAGAGGGACAGACGTCTGGAAAACATGAGGTCACCTCCTCATTTTTTCTAAATGATATATTTAATGGAAGTCTTCTTCAATTTAGAAATAATTCACTCAGAAACATTACTTTATGAAGTTTACGTCCCTCCCATGTATCCCCAGCCATACGTCACTACCACGGCCTCTTAGGATGAGACAAAACGATGTAAACGTGTAACAGCTAACGACACCGTGACTACAATCTGTGTCAAACAATAAGAAACACACTTTGTGATTTTATTTACTTCTCTACAGAGTGAAGGACAGTAGAAGAAGAGATGTGTGGTGTCAGTCCATCCACAGACAGGATGAAGATGGTAAAATATGGGTCCATCTTTGACATCATCACAGGTTAGTTCAAAGCCCTTTTTACACAGCAAGTTCAGGGAAGTACTGTTGTGCGTTTATTGCACCTCATCTTTCTGTAAAGGAGTAATGCTGGGCTGTTGATCTGCCTCTGAGCCGGCAGCAGAGGTAAAGCACTGAATCAACGTCTGTGTAAACGGGTAAGTCTGTCTTGTAAATTCATCAAAAGTTCTACATGAAGTTATTTCTTCTTTGTGTTAAAATATTGTGATGTTTATTTGAGTGAGGAAGTGAGCTCCAATCACAGATCGCCACTCATGTCATTTCAGGTGTGAACAGGACCCCAGGTCAAACAGAACCACTGTTCTCCATTCCTTCAGACAAACCAGCTGCCATGTCCCAGATTTTTGAACATTTTCATCCATCCCAGAAACGACTTCCTGTCAACCAAACCTGGAGCTGATCTCCTCACCTCCTCTTTTAGTTTTAATAGTCTTTGTTTCAGCTCGTAAAACAAAACTGAAGCCTTTCTGTGTTTCACGCTCAGTTGGTTCCTCTTCACACCTAAAATAAGCACAGCTCCATCCACGGACTCAGGGATGACATCATCTCTGACAGCACCAGTCAATTCTCATTGAAAAGATGACACGCTACGCCAGCACGCAGTCAATCCGAAAATTTTAAGCTTCATTTAAAGCTTCATTTAAAGCTGTCTTTCCACTATGTGGGACCAGCTCTATTTGACTGGACTCGGTGTTGGTATCAGGTACAGGTCATTTTATATTAGAGGATAGTACCACCTCAGTGTGGCTGGTCGCCCCATTTCACCTTTGTAATGTTTATACAGAACAGCGAGATGCAATAAAGGGGTCTTATACAGATGCCAAAGGATCTCATTCAGACACCAAAGGGTCATGAGCAGGGAGTCTTAGAGGGAGTCTTCATGGATGTTTCTGAGGACTCTCCTCCTCTGTGAGCTGACATCAGGCTGAATGCTGAGCGAGTCTCTGCTACCGTCGGTATAGGATAACACTGATGACGAACGGACAGAACTGGAGCTCGACCTGCTGAGCTGGCTGATCCTAAACGGACACAGCAGGATGTTTCCAGGAAACACACACAAATATCAGCAGGTGTGTGGACACAGCCGTCCTCCGGCTGAACTGAGGAGTCTGGTTTATCTCTGAGGAGGCATCAGGTTAGTCCTTCTCTGTAACTCACCATCAGAACACCTTCCAGGAAATATTCTCTTCCTCCAAACTGTGTCATATTTTTCCATTTCAGGGACTGATTTTTTCCAGAACACCTCCAAAAGACTAGAGTGCAGATCTGAAACATGACTGATGCACTCTGACATAAACTGGTTCCATACAGTTGGAAGTAAATTATTCAACCTTCATCATATATCAGGTTTATTGGTAAAATCTACCATTGATCAGCTGTTAATAACCAGATCAAATGAAAACAGCTTGAATAGATCGATACAACAGATATTAAAGTGTTTTTCCCAAATCTAATCCAAAAGTCTCCTGACTCCTCAGTCTCTAAATGATCCAACCCTTAATGACCAGCATCTCTAGTTCTTTGTAGATCCTTTAGCTGCTATGACCTGCTGCAAACATGATGCATATCCAGACACCAGCTTCTGGCAGCGTTCCTCAGGAATCTTAGCCCATTCCTCATGGACAAAGGCCTCCAGTTCTGGAATATTCCTGGTTTACCTGCTGCAACCACCTTCTTCAAATCCCACCAGAGATTTTCTATGGATTCCAGTCAGGTGACTGTGACGGCCTCTAGAATGATCCAGGACTTCTTCTGAAACCAAGTCTTGGTGGACTCTGAGGTCTGCTTGGGATCATTGTCCTTTTGGAACGTCCAATGACGGCTGAGCTTCATCTTCCTCACAGATGGAGACGTTTTCTTCTAGGATTTCCTGATTCTTGATGGAATCCATCTGACCCTCTACATGCTGCAGGTTTCCAGTGGCCCAGGAAGCAAAGCAGCCCCAGAGCATCACCGAGCCACCGCCATGCTTCACTGTAGGGTGTTCTTTTCAGCATCAGCTTCATTCTTCCTCCTCCAGACATACCGTTGATCCGTAGTCCCCAAAAGTTCCAGTTTGGTTTCATGGCTCCACAGAACAGCATCCCAAAACTTCTGGTTCTGATCTAGATAGTTCTTAGCTACTGGAGCCACTTTTCTGGTGCTTTTGGGTCAGCAGTGGTGAACATCTTGGAGTTGGGGCATAGTACTATCTATCGTATTTAGCCATGTAAACTGTTCTTTGTGAACAGGGTCCCTTCATGAGGATCAACGTGTTTTATGATGACCCTGATGAAGGCCACAAGCGTTGGTCAAGCAATAAAGTTGTTCCTAATACTGCAAGTGTTGCTGGAGTTTTTGCCTTTTAAACAAGACCTGCATTCTTTCCAATGGCCAGCAGGGGGCTCCACTGGTTGTAAAAAGAAGTCTGATTTTTACTTCGATACCAATAAGTGTAGTATAATACTCGATCCTGAAGTGAAAATTGAAATAAGGACTTAACTGACATGTGACAGTCCTACATCGACTCAAAAATTTAGTCTGGCTCTTCTTTGGTTTGTACACCTCCCTATTTCCTCCTTCTTTGAGTTAGCTGCTAACTGCTACTAGCATCCAGTTTTGGGTTTCAGACGTAGTAAGTTGTCAAATGCCACACCCCATCCTGTCCTACCGCTTGACCGGCTTAGATAGATGGTTGACATAGGCTTAACCACCTGCTTAAACTGTCTCACAGCGCCACCTGCTGTGGTGGAGGGCGGAGTCCTCAGGATATTTATGAGAAAATCCAGACCATAACATGGCGGAAAGATTGTGCAAAAAACATTCTTCAGTCTTGGTAGGAACCTTTTTTTTTTGCACTTGTGAGATGTTGTGAGATGCAAAATTCATGATTTTATTTATCATGTTTTGATTTAGCAAAGCTGTTTATTAGAGAAATGTAGTGCATCTGTAAAACATGTTTGTTTGGTAATTAGCTGTACAGAAATGACAAACTCCTTAAACTTGCTTTCATATTGTTTGCAAACGGTTTCCATGACTCCCAGATATTCTGTTTTAAACACCGCAGTCGATGCATCTGATGTTCCAGGTTGGCTTTCAGCTGAGTCGAGCTGCGACCTGATGCCAGCCATCTCTGCTTAGTCAACGTGTTGATCGGGTTTCCTGCCTGGATCTTCTTTGGGTCGTCGAAGGGTCCAGAGAGCAGAGCGAGGTGTCCTTGAGCGACACATGATCCTTTTTATCTCCCACCATAAATCCTTGACGTTGGCCGGCCAGTTCTCAGACGTCGTCTGTGCTAAACCGAGCGGCTCGTAACCTGAGAGTGTGTAGTGAAGCTGCAGAGGTTAAAGCAGCGCTGACCCCAACAGTCTAAATATAACCGACTCACGGCGGGCTGACAGAGCACAGGCCAGGAGGCTCTGGTTACCATGACACCCGATACAGGGGATGCACACCAGGCCATGTGGTCTGGCCTACAGGAAAACACACTGTTTCCATCTTTGTTGGTTCCAGCTGCACTTTTACACGCCAGCATGAAAATCAGTATGACATTTTTAAACAAGTACACCCATTGGTTTGATGGTGAAAAACAGGTCCAGACCAGTCCCAGAGACACCAAACCACACCAAAACTCAATCACTTTATCCAGAGAGACCGGAGGTACTGGTTAGACTCCAATTTCTTATACAGCTGCAATGAAAAGATAATGTTTGGTGTTTAGTTTAGTGAATCAACCCTATGAGGTTTTCGAACATGCTGGTTTCTATTAATATGTTTATGAGGACATTTTCTTCATAAATTCCGTCATATTACATAACAGTCAAATATTTTATATCACAATTTACAGAACAATCTCAGTTTTCTGAAGATGAGTCTCCCATTTGTTCTAGAGCAACATTGAAAAAAATAATTTGACCTTAATTCTGAAAATTTGAATCCCAATTTTTGAAATCCTACAAATCCCTGGTTGAAAACTCACCTTTACTCCTGTGGACCAATAGTTTTGTTTCTTACATGGGTTTACCAAAGTCTGAGACTGATGGGAGCGGTGGAATATTAGAATAAAATAGTACATAAATGGTAGAGATAACAACAGCAGTCTACTTTTTAATCAACATATATATAAATCCCACAGAATGAAACAATCCATGCATGAGGCGACAGACGACCAGAGTGTGGAGCTCTCTTCTCGGCATCCTATTGGTCGCTGTGAGCCTGGTACGACCTCATGAGAGTAAGAGGAAGGAAGAGGAGGGTCTACAGATTCCAACAACATTTAAAACAAATTTCTACAACGTTTTATCAAAAAGATATTAATAGAAAATTCAAAATGTGAAAAAAGGCACCAGCATGTCCTCAGACCTCAGAGGGTTCAGTATCCTCTGGAGAACTTCCTTCTTCAAACATCGAGCTTACAAACCTGTTTGTTAACTAAACAGAGTTAACATGCTGAGAAACTGATTTTTATTCCATCACACGTGATAAACATGATAAAGACAGAGACGTGGAGATGAATGGAAACCACACAAACGTTGACGGGTCCACCCCACACACTGGATGATGTGTGATTTCTTCTCCTGTCTGTGCTCAAAGAGCCAGACTGAGACAGTTTTATCTTCCTGCACAGAAAAGTGAGGAAGCATCGGAGGAGAGGAAAGCCAAGCTTCCACTGTGGTTGACCTACTTTCACCAGCAGCCAACATCCATCCAGAGGAATGGTAAAAAAAAAATGTGGAAAGCGATGGGATTTAAATAGCTCTAAATATGGATGTTTGGGAGCCTTCACAGTCGTGTTTGTGCATATTTCACTTTACAACCCCAACAAAACGTAGGGAAATGGAAACTTTGGTTCAATGAACAAAACAAGTGAACGAGTGTTTCACACATTGCTGCTGATTGGGGAAAACCTCTGACACATCCACCAATCAAGTAAGAGCATTATGTTTCACGGCGCTAGGCGTGACAATGAAACTTGTGTTGGCCCGAAACGAGCACTGACACTGAGCTGTTGTGTTTTTGTTACCTTAGAATGAACCTTTTCTATCTACAGAGGGAGCTGGTCCTCTTCCACCGAGTCCGCCATGTTGAACCACCATGTTTCTACTGTAGCCCAGAGAAAACACATCAAACAGCAGCTCTAGAGAGGGCCTTTCTTGTTTGTACTCTCCACGTAGGAGACGGTGAAACAAGGGGTGGTCAGTTGGTTCATTAGATGCTACTAAATGCTACACACTGGACCTTTAAAGAATGAAATAATTATTTGCATTAAAACACAATAAAGTCTGAAATCCTGCTAGCATCTCCTGTATTTTCATTACACCTAGCAAATAATTCAACTCGAAACTTTAGTCTTTATGTTCCTGTTTTTGTTGGTATTATTTACTTTGGATTGAGCCTGGCTAGGCCCATTTCCTGTCTTTATGCTAAGCTGGGCTAACCACATCATGACACCAGCTCCATACAAACACACAAGAGAAACAAATCATGAAAGAAGAGACTCCGGCCCACCTCTGTTTGTCCTCATTAGGACTAAAAAGACCGGAGGGAGTCCAACCCGCTGGAAATAAAAACGTTTAAAGGAACAGGACTCTGGAGCTGTCAGGACCTGCTGGTCTTGATCTAGTGTGACAGAGACACATGGACTCCCCAACATCACCATCTGCCAAAGTCCAAAAGAGGCTAAAAACAGATTCGCCGGCCCCCATCCTTACTTACCCCGCTCCCTGAGAGGGCAGAGGGGGTTGCTGGGTAGACTTGGTGGCTATTCTTATACACACAGGAGAAGTTTATAGATGGAACCACCTCCACGCCCCCGACACCTGACTGTGTAAACCCCCTCCTCTAAATGTGTGTGAACACTTTTTCTGGAAACAGGAAGTTATATTTAAAACTAACATCTGAACCCTGAACCAGAAACCTGAGACCCGGTTTACCCTTTACACACACACACACCTGAACCTAAACCTACCCTAACACACACACACAGTCACTCTGGCTAAAATAATCTAATGTTCCATAGATTTCTTGACCATCCAAATTCTTCATACTTTTGAAAATAAATAAAAAAATAAAATAATTTTTTTTAGAAAAAAAAAATCATTCTAGTTTCCAAAAACTAGAATGATTTTTTTAAAAACCCTAGAAATAAAGGATAAAAACTCAATTCAGTACCCCTACTGAATTCTATATCTCGGGAACGGAAGGTCGTAGAGACTCAGGACCAACGGCCGTCTGGGTTTTTTTGGGGTCTCTGGGAACGTCGGTCTTTGTCCCGAGTCTCTATGACCTTCCCTTCCCGAGACATGACATATCCATTGGGGGGGGGGGGAAGTTCCCCCAATGGATATGTCATGTCTCGGGAACGGAAGGTCATAGAGACTCGGGACAAAGACTGGCATTCTCAGAGACCCCGAAAACCCCCAGACAGACGTTGGTCCCAAGTCTCTACGACCTTCCTTCCATTCCCGAGATATAAAATTCAGTTGGGGTACTGAAATTGAGTTTTTATCCTCTTAACCCTAACCTAACCCTAACCCTAACCCTAGTCCAACCCTAACTCTAACCCTAACAACCCTAACCCTAACCCTAGTCCAACCCTAACCCTAACCATAACAACCCTAACCATAACCCTAGTCCAACCCTAACCCTAACCCTAGCCCAACCCTAACCCTAACCCTAACAACCCTAACCCTATCCATAATGCTTTTTTCCTACAATAATGCAATTCTTTTCAAATTTGATGTGTCTTAAAAACTTTATCTTCAATAGTGTATTCATGCCACTCATATCATTTGTTAGAGGACACATAGCACTACAAGTACAGATATTATGAAGTACTTGTACCTTGTACTTTTGGAGTAATCCTACCTTGACATACCATGCGATGATCAAAATATTGCTTTTCTCACCTACAATAATGCAGTTCTTTCCAACTTTGATGTGTAATAAAAACTTTATTTTCAGTTTTGTATTCATGCCACTAATATCATTTGTTAGATGACATATAGCACTACATGTAAGATCATTATGAAGTATCCTTACCTTTTACTTTTCGAGTAATCCCACCTTGAAATACCGTGTATTGATCAATATAATGCTTTGTTTCCTTCAACAATGCAATTCTTTTCAAATTTTATGTGTCCTAAAAACTTTATTTTCACTAGTGTCTTCATGATTGTTATATATTCTATTAGAGGACATGTACCACTACAGGTACAATTATTATGAAGTACTTGTACCTTGTACTTTTCAAGTAATCCTACCTTGAAATACCATGCAACGATCAAAATATAGCTTTATTCACCTACAAAAATGCAATTCTTTCCAAATTTGATGTGCAATAAAATCTTTTTTTCAATAGTGTATTAATGACACTTATATTTTCAGGTAGAGAAAATATAGCACTACAGGTACAATTATCATGAAGTACTTGTACCTTGTACTTTTTGAGTAATCCTACCTTGAAATACCATGTAACGATCAAAATAATGCTTTTTTTCCCTCCAATAATGCATTTCTTTCTAACTTTGATGTGTCATAAAACATTAATTGTCAATATTGCTTTCAAGACACTTATATATTCGGTTAGAGGACATAGAGACCTACAATTACTATTATTTTGAAGTACTTTTACTTTTTACTCCTCGAGTAATCCTACCTTGAAATACCATGTAACGATCAAAACAATGCTTTTTTCCTCCAATAATGCATTTCTTTCCAAATTTGATGTGTAATAAAAACTTAATTTTCAATAGTGCATTAATGATCCTTATATTTTCCGTTTGAAGACATAGAAACCTACAATTACCTTTAGTATAAAGTACCTTTACTCTGTACTTTTCGAGTAATCCTACTTTGACATACTATGTAACGGTCAAAATAATGTTTTTTTTCCTCCGGTAATGCATTTCTTTGTAATGTAATGGGGAATCAATGGAGCCACGAAAAGAGGCAAAGTTATGGCGCATCTACACCTTCTCAAGGGTGGTATTGTCTTTCTCCAGGAAACCCATCTCACGCCCCTGAATGTATTTTGTCATAAGAGGTCCTGTATACATCATATTTTTCACTCCAAATTCTCTGCTAGATCGAGAGTCACAGCCATGCCTAGTGGCAGAAATGCAGCATTTGAGCCAGGAAAATGTATTGAGAACCCCAATGGTCGTTTTGTGGCTATCTCAGGCAGGCTATTTAACACTCCGGTGATTCTAGCAAGTTTCTATGGTCCTGTCTGGGATGATGACAAATTCCTGCCTAATTTTTTCTCCTCCCTCCCAGACACTTGATTTTAGGTGGCGACTTCAACCTTATTCAGGACCCTGATTTGGACGGATCTTCATCCAGAACATTCACACTGTCAAACGCTGCCATTTCACGAAAAACCTTCATGGGTCAGTTTGGCCTATG
Organism: Chaunax sp. Z400; assembly: GCA_037577475.1. Classification (NCBI taxonomy): domain Eukaryota; kingdom Metazoa; phylum Chordata; class Actinopteri; order Lophiiformes; family Chaunacidae; genus Chaunax; species Chaunax sp. Z400. The sequence continues at coordinate 2,394,039 of CM075191.1, read as the reverse complement.
TAATCCCTGGAGAGCTGCTAACCCATCCTCAAAGGTATTTTCTTTTTTTTCACACATCCAGTACTCTTATTCAAGAATCGACTTCTTTCTTATTGACAATAGACTCCTGACAGACTCCAGCATGTATCACAGTATTATTATCTCAGATCACGCTCCCAAAATAGATGATATAAGATTTCCCAATCAAAGTTTACCATCCAGACAGTGGCGGCTGTCATTCCGTATGCTAGCCAATGAACAATTCACAAAATTCCTCTCAGATGAAATGTTCCACTTCTTAGAGCAGAACGACACCCCTGACATTGCAAGGGGCACCCTATGGGAGGCATGCGAGGCATACCTGCGCGGGCAAGCTATTTCTTATACTGCTCAACTGAAAAAGGTGGATTCCGCAAAGTTGGTTGATATTACAGATCAGCTTCGTAGGGTCGACATGCACATCTCCCACTCCCACACATTCTCCCACTCCCACATTGTATGACCAGCGTCTCAAACTCCAAGTTGAGTTTGACCTCCTGTCCACCACTAAGGTTGAAAGTCAGTTATTGCAGTCAAAGCAGGAGTACTTTGAAATGGGAGAGAAGGCAGGCAAACTCCTTGCTCAATGTGCCAGAGCAGCCACCCTATCTAGACTGACCCCCAGAATCAAATTACCAGGGGGAACAATCGTCTCAGACCCAAAGATGGTGAATTACGCATTTCTAAATTTCTATTCTGATCTATACTCCTCTGAGTGCTCTCAAGAAAGCTGGATGGATCACAATCCACTTGAACTGCCTCATTTTCTAAGCTGGACACCAGCCTTGCTGGCAAATTAGGAGACTCGATCTCAACCACTGAAGTACAGGAGCCAATTAGGCTGCTACAAACTGGCAAATCTCCTGGCCCAGATGGGTTTGTCCTTGAATTTTGTAAAGCATTTGCCCATTTGATCTCTCCCCTCCTCACAACAGTCTACAATGAATCCTTTACTAAGGGTCAACTCCCCACAACCTTAACCGAAGCCACCATCTGTCTCCTGCTAAATGAGACAAGGATCCTCTTGAATGTGTTAATTATCGACTGATATCTCTTTTAAATGTGGACCTAAAGATCCTGGCAAAGGTCATAACGCTACGGCTGCGACAGGCCCTACCCTCATTGATCTCAACTGATCCAAAGGGCTTTATGGTCGGTAGGAACTTGTCTGATAACACTAGGAGACTACTAAATATAATCGGTTCCCCCAGCCCTGACACGCCTGAAATAATTCTATCTTTGGACGCCAAAAAGGTGTGGAGGGTGGAGTGGGAATAATTGTACTATGTCTTAGGAAAATTCGGCTTCAGCTCTGACTTCATTGCTTGAATTAAACTGTTATATATCTCCCCCACCGCTCGTCTCCTCACCAATGGGGTAAAGTCCCCCTCATTCTCTCTCCACCATGGCACAAGACAGGGGTGGCCCCTCTCTCTGCTCCTCTTTGTCACGGCAATCGAACCATTTCAGAGGGGAAATAAGTGTTAAAGGCATGACCAGGCCGGGCGGCTGTCATTAATTGTCCCTATACACGGATGACCTTTTACTATATATCTCAAACCCAGCATTGTCCCTTCCAGTAGTCCAAGACATCCTAATTAAATTTGGTAAACTTTACGGATTTAAGATCAATTTTCATAAGAGCGAGATTTTACCTATTAATTCTCTCGCTAGAGTTATTAACTGGTCTCCCTTCCCATTTAAGATTTCTCCAGACGGCTTCAGATACCTAGGGGTGTTCATCACGACATCGTTCGATGACCTCTTTACTAAAGATTTCCGTCTTAACACTGATAAATATAAGCTGGACATCCCTTGCTGGTCTGCTCTTCCTCGGTCTGCAATTGGTCGTGTCAATTTGATCAAGATGGTGATCCTGCCCAAATTCTTATATCTCTTCCAACACATTCCAGTCTTCATAAAAAAGTCCTTCTTCTTACAGCTAGACCAGATGTTTTCATCTTTTATACGGGCTCTATTTTGGATCAACGGGGACAAGACAAGTGAATCATGGACCCAATTGGAAACTGTCCTCAAAGTTTCCCCTCCATTTGCTCATTACAGCACAACTCCCCCTCAAAATCCACAACATCTCACGCAACTCAGTTATAAATTCAATCAAGATATGGACACAATTTCGCAATCACTATAGACTGGACAAGCCCTCCATATTAGCCCTGGTCTAATATTTACCCAGATGCTAGTGATGCATGTAACAGATGTAAACTGTCACCTGCCAATCATACTCACATGTTCTGGTCCAAACTAATAGCCTTCTGGCGCAACATATTTTACACACTTGGAACGGTGTTTGGTGCAGACTTGGCTCCTGGTCCCCTCACAGCCTTATTTGGTGTCCCTCCCGCCTCGGCACCCAATCTCTCAATCTCAGAGCGATACGTTCTGGCCTTCACGACTCTCCTGGCCAGACGTCTCATCCTAACGAGATGGAAACACACTCTCCCGCCCTCACATAACAGCTGGCTCAAGGAGGTCTTAATCCATATCAAACTGGAAAGAATTTTAAATGCACTGAAACATTCCAAAAATTCATTTGCCTGGCATATATTAATAAGGTCAACATCCTTCTGGAGGACCACTAACTCCCCAATATTCTTTAGTTGTCGGATTAATTTATTTCACTGTATGTATGTACCTTTTTTCAATTTAATTTAATTTAAATTTGTAATTTAAAATTTAAAAAAATTTTTTTTAACAGATGTTGGAGGCAAATGGGAAAATGGGTGAGGAGGGCTCATGGGTATATAGGATAGGGTATGACAGTCATGGTCCAGCACACTGTGACTTTGCTAGCATGCTGTTCCTCACTGTACTGTGCTGATGTAAAATCAATAAAAAGATTTGAAAAGAAAAAAAAGTGTGTTGAATTTGTCAAACTTTTTTCATTTTTTTAAGTGTCCCTCACCTTCATAAGCAGGCTCACATTTCTGTCCTCAGTTCCAAAACAAATTCACTTTTTAAAAAATTTCATTTTTAAAACTGTCCACATTTGTCCTTTCTTTACAAGTTTTACTCCATCGCCAAAAGTTTTCTAAAGTTACAAAAATTTTCCTCACTTACCAGCAAGGTTCACATTTTCAAAATTGTCATGCTTTTCAAATCCTCCACCCGCATCCCAAAAGTGTCCCTTTAGCCTACCTTTCAAAATTTCGAGACAAGCCACAAATGTTCTCTCTACAAAATGTTCTCAATTACAAAAACTGTTGCAAAATTCTGAGCTGATTTTTAAAAATCAATGAATGTTTAGTTTGTCAAGTGTTTTTGTTTGTTGCCACAGATATCCTCACATTTTGTGTCCTCAGTTACAGGACTTATATCTTTCTAAAAAGCTCTAATTGTCGTCATTGGTCAAAAATCATTTTCCCTGCCAGTTTTCCCTGGTGGGGCCCTTGGTGCTATGTGGGTCCTGGGTCTGCGGATTTGCCCTTGGTCCTGGGGGTGGCCACGGTGGGTGCTGTCGGGGCGCTCTGACCTGCTCTGGGGGTGTGGGTCCAGTGGTGCCCCTGGGTGATCTCCTGCCACTCTCCCTCCTCCTCCCGTCCCTGAAATGTCCTTTCGAAAGATCTTCACACATAAAAAAAATCATCTTCGCCTGCCAACTATGCACTTTGCCTTGTTTGTCCATTCGTCATTCCCTCCTTCATTTTGAGACATCCTCCATGGCAGAAACATCTTATAGCTGACCAGTTTCTCCAATCAACAGGATTTAAGTTTTAAACTGGTTCAGCCTTTCAATCCAGTTGGAGGTTTTGGTTCTCCATGTGTTCAAACTGACAGTTAACAAAATAAGAGTCCAATATATGAGGATGATGATGAGCTACCCACATTTAAACAGCAGAAAATTAGACAGAAAAATCTGTGAAATAATGATGAATCCTTATTATTTATAATTTTAAACTTCCTGGAGTAAACAGAGCTTGTTTACTCGTTTCGGCTTTGCCCTACTTTTCTATCATTGAGGAGAAGATGATTTATTTTCTTCTTTTCAAAGTCAGGCCTGAGTCTCTTCCCACAACCTTCTCCTCATTATGTTAAAGCAGGGCTGCAAAAAAGTAAACACATGAGTGGATGGATGGATGGATGGATGGATGGATGGATACAATACAATGCAGAGCAGCTCTTAAACAGCAGCAGAGGAGGCTTCACACCTCCTGGGAGGTGATTCTGAATAAGAAGCTGTGAACAGTTCATCATCATCATCTTCATCATTCCTGCTTCTCTACGCTGATGCAGTTTATAGGACAGATTTTCCGTCTTCATTTTAAACTCTTCATTCTGCTCACATATAAATATCTTCTCTGATCTTTCTATCAATCTCAGAAGAGCTGCTCAACATTCTCATGTTTAACTTTTGACCCTTGACCTCCTGCATTCAACACGTATCCTGTTGTCAGTGCACTATTTCACCAGGGACCAAACATTAAAAGATCAATTCACACCAAAGAGCTAAAAACATTAGTGCCGAATTCATCTGATGTGTGTGCTACACATGCAAAACGTGTGTTCAAACGTCGCTAGATGACCTCAACGAAAACTGACAATCTGTGCATACCTCAGTGTTTACCTGGAAGTTATCCAATCAGTCCGATGTTAATACAAAATAAATTACAACTACGATCTACTGTACGCAGTTTATGAACATGTTTAGTCTCTGACTGCTGAACGTCTCCATCAGACAAACAACATGCTAACTATTAACAGAATCAACCTTCAAAATCAGAATTCAAAATATAAATCTCTACAATCCAACAAAAAAAATAGTTTCTATTAATGTCTTATTCTTAGTCAACATCTAAACAAACCAGTTCTTTGATCAGGTGACAGCCAAGTGTTTCCCATCATGCCCTGGGGCTTCTAGTCAGTCGAGAGAGTCGTGATATTATCGTTGCCTTTGTGTACATGATTCAGAGCAAGTTGGTCAGAGGTCCTCCTCCTTCCACCAGATTTAGTTGAAATGGTTTTAGTAGATTTTGTGTAATCCTGCTGTAACATTCATGAAAACATATCCTCCTCCTCGGAAGTAAAAATCTAAACCAGTTACATGTAAATAAGTAATCTATTACAAATGTTAATCCATAAGAAGAACAGACATGTCCTAAAATGAGATTTCTTTTCCCCCGCCAGCTCTCTCCTCCCTCCTGGCAAAGCTCCCGGACTCAAACATCCCCTTTCACAAATATGCACTCCCCCTCTTCGCCCCCCTCAACCACCACCACCACCGTCTAAACATATCCTGCCCCCGGCCTGCTGGATAACTTTCCATGAGGCTGTGACTGACACTGAAGAGTTTTTCCCCTTCCCACAAAAACCCGATCCCATCTCCAACCACGACCAAGGAAGAGGAAGAGGAGGAGGAGGAGGAGGAGGAGAAGGCTCTTCCATGAATCACAACTGGGAACCAGATGTTTGCAGCTCACAACAACACAGAATGAGAAATCTCTGCCTCTGCCTTCTCCTGTGGGGATATCAGCTGCCATTAGGCTGTTATTAGAGCAGGAGGCAGCAGAAAGTGACTGACCAACAAAAACCTGATCTGAAGTCAATGCTGCAGTATTTTTACTGCAAAAACCTGATCAGGAGTCAATGCTGCAGTATTTTTACTGATAGATGCATCTACATAGGCGGCTTCACAACACACGTACACTCGGCTGGTTACACACTAGTGATGCAAGGATCACATTTTCATCCACCCACCTGAACCTCTGATTTAGAGACTCCACCCTCATGGACATTTGAGATCACCTCTAGCAGAGCCTCAGGATTTATCAGGATGGCTGCTTTACTCCAAACTGTTTCACTGTATGAACCTGGACTGTTTCACTGTATGAACCTGGACTGAACCTGGTCTGTTTCAATATATGAACCTGGACTGTGTGGGACCTTTAGGATGTGTAGAAGAACACAGAAAATTCATTAACATTAGATCCTGTCGGCGTGTCGGAGATTGAAATTATTAATGAAGTTAAGCTGCTGTGCATCGTGGGTAAATGTCAGATGGCAGAGACGCACCTCTGGTTTCTGCTGCTGGGGGATCGCTGCAGGTGATGGCATCAATATTTTCCTCATTGATGATTTCTGCATCTCATCAGCTATTAATCAGTGATCATTTTGATGACCTGATCTCTTCAATTTGAGAATACATATAAATCCAGAGGGTTAACAAGGAACAACAGGTGACAGGCAGACAGAGGACAGTGATGAGGAGTCAGGTGATGATGGAAAACAGGTTACTGAAATCGGATGGGAGAGGCTGGGCTGATATTTTTTACCTGGCTTAAAGCACGTCATCTAAAACTGGAAATTTGGCCCACAGAGGAGCAGACAAACTGAGATAATGTGTGTTTTACAGATCACTCCTCACCGGCGGCCGAGAGGTTGGTTTTCTTGACTCTCAGCTCACCTGTGTGGGCTGCAGCTATTACACAACAGAGACTGGATGAACAAGCAAAGATTACAATGCTCTGAGATGGGAGGAGCCTCAGCCAGAGGCTACACAACACTTACAGATGTTCATAGTAGGAGCTGTCAGGTTGGCATGTGAGGATGGAGGAGAAATAAAGTCATATTTCATGACCTGCTGTAGATAAAAAGATGAGTATTTGATCTGTGAGGATGATGATGAGTCAAAGGAAGTTTTGTTCGCAGGCGGGCTGTTAAGTATACCTGTCCATCACTCACTCTTCTTCTCTTCTTCCTTTGTGAGTATCTGATAAAAACAGGTTGAATGGTTCAGAATGCAGTGTCTGGTCTGATGATGTCACTTTAAGGAATATATCCAGACATGGAACACGTTCTGATTGGCTGATTTCTTTTGAACCACGCCCACCTTCAAGCCAGAGAGCTGATGGTTTGAGATGGTTTCAGCCCCAAAATCTCTAATCATTGGTTTACCAGAAAAAACTGAGATTCTGAGCTTCAGATATCCCGAGGAACCTTCAGAGGAAACCAGACACTAGATGGTTCCATTAGTCTTTGGCCCCTATACCCAGGTCAGACCAGCTACTAGATGGTTCCATGACTACTAGATGGATCCATTAGTCTTTGGCCCCTATACCCAGGTCGGACCAGATACTAGATGGTTCCACTAGTCTTTGACCCCTACCCAGGTCGGACCAGCTACTAGATGGTTCCTTTAGTCTTTGACCCCTATACCCAGGTCGGACGAGATACTAGATGGATCCATTAGTCTTTGGCCCCTATACCCAGGTCGGACGAGCTACTAGATGGATCCATTAGTCTTTGGCCCCTATACCCAGGTCGGACCAGATACTAGATGGTTCCATTAGTCTTTGGCCCCTATACCCAGGTCAGACCAGATACTAGATGGATCCATTAGTCTTTGGCCCCTATACCCAGGTCGGACCAGATACTAGATGGTTCCATCAGTCTTCGGCCGCTATACCCAGGTCGGACCAGATACTAGATGGATCCGTTAGTCTTTGGCCCCTATACCCAGGTCAGACCAGCTACTAGATGGATCCATTAGCCTTTGGCCCCTATACCCTGGTCAGACCAGATACTAGATGGTTCCATTAGTCTTTGGCCCCTATACCCATGTCGGACCAGCTACTAGATGGTTCCATTAGTCTTTGGCCCCTATACCCAGGTCAGACCACCCATTTGTACATCAAGACCGCTGCAGGCCTCCCTCTGCCCAGACACAGTTCACCATCGTTAGGGTCCTATCACACGCGCTCAGGCTCCACCTCCCGGGATGCTGGGCGTGAAAATGACAACTGCTGCGGTTGTTAACTACGTGAAATGAAGTGACATGACATTTGTAACTTCTACCAGGAAGGTCAAAGGTCGGCGGCCATGCAGCCAAACAGCTCAGAAACAAAAGATGATAGAGGTCGAAAGCAGCGGCTTCTGTTTGACATCTCACTGACATGTTCCAGCTCTACCCTCCCACCACAACATGAGTGAAACAAGCTGCAGGGTAAATAGTCGCTCCATCTCGCTGTGTTTACCATGTCAGAGCTTCCAAACCATCAGAGTCGGGCTGGCTGATTGGCTCTGACCTGCAGTGAGATTAGATACACGTCTCCACTTCAGCTGCGTCGGCAGATGAAACGCCGCTGATGAGGTGGAGGAGAGGCTGTTTATACGCCGCAGCAACAGTGGGCTAACACCACATGTAACATATAATGTATGCTTCATACATATGTAATACATGTGTGTGTTATATAACATACAGGCATCTGTATCAGTGTGAGTTACATCCATCGCACACAGAAGAAGTGATGACATTGTCAGTAACACAGCCAGATGCAGGTGGAGGTCACAGGGTCAAAGGTCATCAGTATCATGACCCGCCGTCTGTCCATCATGACATGACATAGTGGCCAAACCGTGTAATTAACAACGTCACGTGACCCACATGAGGCACACTGACCCAAAAAGGCTTTTTTCCCATAAGCTTACATTGTGACAGAAGCAGCTGTAAAACGGTGGATACATTTGATTTCAACTATCAGAATTAGAGCCATTTGGTCAAACAACTTGTAGAAAGTCTAGAAAAGTCACACACTTCATTTTATTACTTCAAGTTAGCCGAGGGCTAATATGGAAGTAGCCAGCTCAGCTGGTCGAAGTCTGCATCCTGTATGGTTCCCATAATGCACACATCAAACATACTCAGGGGTTTCAATCCCATAATGAGATTTTTTATTAACTAATCACTTTAACTTTGGGGTTCAAGTTTGGTTACATACATGCACCAAAACTACTCAGTTACATGTATGCACCAAAACCACTCAGTTACATATACGCACCAAAACTACTCAGTTACATGTATGCACCAAAACTACTCAGTTACATATACGCACCAAAACTACTCAGTTACATGTATGCACCAAAACTACTCAGTTACATATACGCACCAAAACTACTCAGTGACATATACACACCAAAACTACTCAGTTACATGTATGCATCAAAACTACTCAGTTACATATACGCACCAAAACTACTCAGTTACATGTATGCACCAAAACTACTCAGTTACATGTATGCACCAAAACTACTCAGTTACATGTATGCACCAAAACTACTTAGTTACTTACATGCACCAAAACTACTCAGTTACATACATGCACCAAAACTACTCAGTTACATACATGCACCAAAACTACTCAGTTACATACATGCACCAAAACTACTCAGTTACATACATGCACCAAAACTACTCAGTTATATGTATGCACCAAAACTACTCAGTTACATACATGCACCAAAACTACTCAGTTACATGTATACACCAAAACTACTCAGTTACATGTATACACCAAAACTACTCAGTTACATGTATACACCAAAACTACTCAGTTACATGTATACACCAAAACTACTCAGTTACATGTATGCACCAAAACTACTCAGTTACATACATGCACCAAAACTACTCAGTTACATACATGCACCAAAACTACTCAGTTACATACATGCACCAAAACTACTCAGTTATATGCATGCACCAAAACTACTCAGTTACATGTATGCACCAAAACTACTCAGTTACATACATGCACCAAAACTACTCAGTTACAAGTATGCACCAAAACTACTCAGTTACATGTATGAACCAAAACTACTCAGTTACATGTATGCACCAAAACTACTCAGTTACATGTATGCACCAAAACTACTCAGTTACATGCATGCACCAAAACTACTCAGTTACATGTATGCACCAAAACTACTCAGTTACATGTATGCACCAAAACTACTCAGTTACATGTATGCACCAAAACTACTCAGTTACATATCTGCACCAAAACTACTCAGTTACATGTATGCACCAAAACTACTCAGTTACATGTATGCACCAAAACTACTCAGTTACATATCTGCACCAAAACTACTCAGTTACATGTATGCACCAAAACTACTCAGTTACATGTATGCACCAAAACTACTCAGTTACATATCTGCACCAAAACTACTTGGTTAAACTGATGCACTACTAGGCAGTTTTAACAGGTATGAACGGGGACCTGCCTGTGATGATTTACCCAGCTCTCATTAGACGTCATGTTTGCGAAAACTGCTTTTAAGCCAGGTCAAAATAAACGAGCTCCTTGTCTTTATAACAAAGGTAGTATTTTAAAGTCTCCTGTGAGGTTTTACAGAACGATGGGTATCAGTGTGTCACCGAGACAAAATCCTCCACTCCTCCTGTGTCCTCGGGAATATAAAATGACGTCTATTGGGAATAAATCATGTCGTCTTTCACCTCTCACTCTTAATCCCCCTCTATCAGCTGACTGCCGTCATCAGAGACAAACTGATCTCAGGCAGCTTGAACTATTTCACATTTTCCTTCTTTTGTCAGCTGATGGAGAGAGGAGGCGCTCGGTGCCCCAGTTCATGGTGATTTCAGAGCTGTTATCAGAACTCAGCAGGAAAAAGGAATGAGGGAACATGTGAGAGGATGGAGGGAGGAGGAGGAGGATTTTGAGATGATTTCATCCATCATGTGAATCCATCAAAGGATGCTGCTCTGCCTGACATGGGTGACTAAAAATAGGCAGCAGTGGGGCGTGGTGGCGACATTAATCATGCAGACGAAGAAAAAGAAGGAGAAGATGAAAAGCCTTGCTTTGTTCCTGAGGAGAGAAAAGTCGATCTGACGATGAAGATAAATATCTGAGCTCTGACCAGGTGTAACAAAGGGCGGGATCAGCAGCCAAACCAGCCAAACAGTTTGCTGCTTCCTTGTTGTAGTCAAGAAAATGTTTTTTCTAAAGAACCCAAAAGTAGAAAATTAACATTACAATTTATGCTGACAACATGCTCGATCGGTGAAGTTGACTTTTGATTGGTGTTGGCCTGAGAGCTCATACATCACATTCAGACATGAATAGCACCAATTCCTACTGACTCAGAGTGTACAATTACCTGAGCCATAATAACATAACAAGGCTAATGTTAGCTACATCAACACACTGCATATTGACAAGGCTAAGGTTAGCTACACAAACTCACTACAAAATGACAAGAATAGTGTTAGCTACATTGACACACTGCATAATATCAAGGCTAATGCTATCTACATTGATTGACTGCATAATGAACAGGCTAACAGTAGCTCCATTGACACACTGCATAATAACAAGAATAATGCTAGCTATCTATGCAGCTAACGATTCACAGTTCACCCAAAAATGTAAATCCTGTCACCATCTACTTACCCTCATGCTGATTTCAGGTGAAGTTTCTTAGTCCACAAACATTTCTGGAGCTTCACGGTAAAACACCAACATTTTCCTAAACACCTGAAGAAGATGGAGACTAGCTTTATGTAATAAACATAAAGTGATTCCATACAGCCCCTACACACATATACAATATGTTTAAATCTCCTTTGAGATTAATTCTTGCTCTTCACTCCCGAGGTGTGATGGGCTGCAGGTGAGCTGATTATGGGCATGTCAGTCATTCAGGTGCTGATTGGTAACACTTTCCAGGCTAACAGTTTTGGGGGCTGGTTTGTCCTTAG